>JAQGAW010000245.1:0-35438 GCA_034698025.1 Phthiracarus crinitus
GAGCATATGCTGCCACTAATTCTTTATTTTCGTTTCTAAAAAAACTTCGCATTCCATTGTTATCGACTTTTGATTGAATTAACATAATGTCAACGCATTCGTCTTTTAAATAACTTTTTGATAACTGAAACACATAACAACTTATAGTTATGTCCAACAAATCAGTTAAATTGTTAAAGTTATTCTCTAAATATTGATTCGCATTTATTAAACAATCACTAAAATTTTGTGATGGATTGTGATGTAACCATAAAGATATATAAACAAAACTAGTGAGATATACATTCTTATTATTTGTCGTTATTAAAACTCCTTCTTTTGTTTCGTCATATTTTCCATCATATTGTTGAGCATTTCTTAACCAAAATATCGCATTAGTAATTATTTTCGAATCAACAAAAGCATATTTATTCGCATAATATAACACTTTAAGTGTATTCGCTGTTTGCCACACAGAACTTGGAGTGTTTACTGTCACATAAACATTATAATAGGCAACAAAAGAGCCATCGTTTGTATTATGATAACATAATTCTTTAATTTGTTCTGCAATTACTTCTTTTGTTTTATTTCTTTGGATATCTGTAAACTTATTTGTTTTTTCCAAATAAATGACCAAAAAAACCATCTGAAAAAAATCTCGGAATCGTTGTTCACAACAACCATTAGGATTTTTAATATTTGGCTCCAATTTATATATAAATATTTCCTTTTCAACTGAAATCTTCCATTCATTCGATAATAAATATGGCGATACAGTAACAAACACTTTTAATGATTGATCAACAACTTCATCGTAATTAAATGTATATTTTACGTATCCATAAGTAAAGTTTTTTTCTCTTAAATCAATCATTAACGGTGTCTCCACTTGTACTTCGTATCCCTCATGCGTTACATATAATTCCTTAACTTCTCCATCACTGATCGTTTGATTTTCATAAAATGCATTCGCTTTTGCTGTTATATTGAATTTTCCAGTTTTATTTGCCGTAACATTACATGTGTGTTGCTTTATCTCTATTGGTCTAATTATGAACGGCTTTTGACATGAATTGAATATTAAACTAGATTTTCTATCACTTGTAACATCTAAATCAACAATAACTGTATCATTTAAATAGTTAAATATCAAAATGTTTATTTCAGATGTTTCTTTCATTTTTAGTTTGTATGGCAAGTTTAGTTTTAAGAAGAAACTCTTGAATACTGTGACCTAAAAATTTAATTTATTAACGTATTAGTTGTGTTTTTTAAATTGTTGTTAGAGATAATCAATGTATCAAACATTCTTTGTATTAATTATTATTCTTCAATACCCTGTGTCCTAAATTTTATAATTAATTTAATAACGAATTATTATATGTAATATGATTCGCATTAATATTTAATACTATATTAAAACGCAATTTTATTGAATTCAAATCTACTCTAGTGATCAAAGCTGGAGCTGATGGAGCTCGTGTTTTTAAAGTTTTAGAGCTTCATTTATCAGCTCAGCTCACATAATTTCAGCTCCAGCTATTTATATCGAGTTGTTTGGGATGACTTTTGAATTTCGTGAATAGTATTATGAAATTTTTTATTTAATATTGTGAAATAGTGTTATTATAATATTATTGTTATGTTTAGATAAAATGTTTCATAAAAACATAATTTTAAAGACAAATTTCTGATTATCAGCTCAGTTCAGCTTCTAAAATATTAAGATAAGCTCAAAATATTTGAAGCTGAAAATAATTCAACTCAGCTCATATTTTTTGATTATCCCATCTCAGTTTGCATATCAACTAAAACTCGTGAATTTGAGATGACTTTAATCACTAATCACCATTTTTCAAAATTTCATACTATTTTATATTAAATTTAGTTAAATCAAATTTATAGTTTTAAATTACTTTTTAAAAATATAGTAATTTTTGCATAAAATATAGATTATTAAGTAATTTTATGAATTTATCTGGTTATTCTTAGCTTTAATCTTTCTGATCATTAATTATAAATTTGAGTTTATAAATGTTCACAAACAACAATTTTAAATTCTCTCAATTAAAGCTAAACACATAATAATATTTGCAAAACTAACAGATGTTTAAAATAGATTTTTTTAAATCTATTAAAATTTTCTATTAAGCATACAAAGACTAAAACACATAATTAAGCTTAGGTTTGCAATCTAATCCCTATTATTATCACAAAATCAATCTATAATCAAAATTAACATACATATCCCGGATTATCCAATAACATAACTCCATAACATAATATATTTTACGTATCCATAAGTACTGTTACTTTCACTTAATTCAATCATTAACGGTGTCTCCACTTGTATTTCGTATCCTTCAAGCGTTACATATAATTCCTTAATTTCTCCATCACTGATCGTTTTATTGTCATAAATTACATCCGCTTTTGCTGTTATATTGAATTTTCCAATTTTATTTGCTGTCACATTACATGTGTGTTATTTTATCTCGTTGTGACTTATATTGAACTGCTTTTGACAATATTTGAATATTAAACTAAATTTGCTATCACTTGTAACATCTAAATCAACCACAATTGTTTCTTTTAAATAGTTAATGTAATACGGGCTATGTGTTACAGTATTACGACTTCTTAGAGTTTAGTGATTATTAGGCTCGTTGTCTAGGGTTGAAATTAATCGTGAACATGAAATTATAAGTTTAATTAATAAAATAATGTTTAATAAAACTTTGTTCGAAATACAGATGTTATGATATGACACTCTTTGTAAAATACAAAATATTAGATACAAAAAAATAGTAACTTTTGTTAAGAACGAAAATTTATAATTATTATTAAGTAAAAACTATTAATAAAGTAATTCTAAATAAAATACGAAAATATCGAAAAGTTAAATCTAAAAACTTTAAGGCACTGCACAGTTGACTGTCACGAACAACGTCTGAACTTGAAGATGACCGAACAATTCAAAGTCAGAACTTGGACTGAGTTTTGTTATAATTTACTGAACCGATTTGAAAGCTTTTGCCCACACTTTTGGTTTTACTATTCAATGTCCTGAGGCATCGATTGACCTCATTCTAAGAAAACTTGTATTCATAAAACGTGTGAAAACTTGTATTCCCAAATTATATGACTCCAAATTTTCATTATAACTATTTATAGATAAATGACATTTTAATATTGTAACAATATTAACACTATTAAAGTGTAGAAATCCTTGGCATGAAAAATATAATATTGTATTAAAATAAAATCCAAAAAATTTTTTTGAATCTATAAGTAAATCATATACAAAAGTTGATTTACCAGATCCATTTGGTCTATATGTTAACCATTTACAAAGATGATTAAATGTTTTATCAAAAGTAGATATTGCATAAGTTAATTTTTAAAGTACTAATTATGAAAGTATTATCAAGAAAACTATTTATAAGGGCTTTATTGTAGTCTTTGTATAGACTTGAAAACTTTTCCGAAATATCGTAAAATTTTTTTGTTATTTCTTGTTTAATACTATTGAAGTAATATTCCCATTTTGTTCAAAACTAACTTTAACTCCATTTTAACAATATTCTGCTTTAAGAAATCTATAATTTATCCATTTTTCTAAATATCTGTTTTGATTCAATGGATAAATAATAAAATTTGCAAGATCATTTGCTTCGGATGGATACAATAATAAACAGTTTGGGTGTTCAATTTCCATAATCAAAACTTTATGTACATTTAACAACATAAGACAAACAAGTAATTGAAATTATTTAAATTAACTTTATGTTTAAAAATCAACCCCACAAAACTTTATTTTCTTTTTTATGATGCACAAATTATATAAATCACATAAATCAGTATCACGACAGTGAAAATTTATATGTAACTTAATTTAATTTATACATCTAAATTTATTATGTTTGATTTTTCTTATTTCCACCATAATAAAGTTATAGTTAAGTTTATCTAAAGTGTAAATTACAATAATGAATAAATGAAAACTGATGTTTGAAATAGTCCTCAAAGAATAAATACTTTTATAGTCGATTTTAATTCAAAAAACTTTTTAACAAATTATCATTAAATGAAATATAGTTCCGGTCTGACAACCAACGGTTGGAAGACCAGAACTATACTTCTATCACAACAGATAACTCAGTTCTGTATATCCTTAGTTGTTTTGGTTCTGTTATCATATACTTATTTCATGTTTTTTGCGATGATGAAAAATAATGTTGAATAATATTTTGTGGAGTTTTATTTAGGTATTTATTTCTTTATCATTTGTTAAGTACTGATGTACTGATAGTTTGTTTGCTTTATACTATAATAAGATATTTTGAGTTAAGTGTTATCTACTTTATTAATTATTGTTACAATTGCGTCAATATTCAATGACCTGACTATGAAAACGATTTATTAGCTTAAAATTATATGTGTTTGAAATTTGAATTATTCGTTAATTTGGTTCTAACATTTGATGTGTTTTGGAATTGAGTGATACGTTACAATCATTGTAGTTTCAGTTGATATAAGAAACATCATTTATTAATAAACCAAATTTATTGAGAATAACCTTAAAAAGATTGTTTGTTTTGGCTCAAATAATTACACAGGTTCTAATATGAATGCAGATGTGGTAATAAGAAAAAAGTAGTTAAGTATAAGAGATACTCCAGCGTTGATTACCTCGGCTTCAGAGGAATATGAACCAATAAGAACCATGTAATACTATACAACGATTCATGTAAATAAAATGTGTGTAAGTATATAACTAAAACTATATAAAAACATAAGCACTGAATAACGCTATAATAAAAGTTTTATTCATACAATAGATATAAAGTGATATGTTATACTTGTTAACACAATGTTTTTCATTGATAATTGATTAAAAAATGTGTTGTTATAATAACATATTAATAATATAAGTTTTGATTATTATTTTATAACATACTATGTATAGTATAAGGAAGTACTACTATAAGCACTCTGTCTAGTAATACGTGTGTTATTCAGGTAGCAATAAGTTTATTATAAATGATATAAAGTAATAAACTATACTTGTAGTAACTTACTGTCACAAACAAAACATTTTTTCACCGCAGATGATTTTGGCATCATATCGATTTGAGATTGTGTGTGAGGTCTATCCTGAATTGAATTTCAAGTGTTCTTTGGTTTGTAACCGTTGCAATGTAATTAATTGTTTTTGAGTTCTATTGGAATGGCTTTAGAATGACAATGAATTACATGTACGAATGTGGTTGAATCTTCGTTTCCATAAACCGACATTGGTTGAATCTTTGTAATGAATCTTATCCGGTACTTTAGTAACGGTTCATCACAGCCAAATTCTTGTATGAAGCTTAGAAATCCAGTACGAAAATGTTTTGACACGCTTATCGGAAGTAGTATAAGCAGCGGAAGTAGAGGTAAAGGGCGTTAACGCCTGGTCTCTCTGATTAAACTCATTGGAAGACTTATCTTTAGAAAATCGCTAAAAATAAGCATTATAAGAAGCTGAAGAAATAGTACCAGTATTAGCCACTTCCTCCACAGCAGAAATGTTGTTCGCAGAAATGCAATAAATTGTATTTGAACTTGAATTTCAGATAGTTTTTGAATTTGAAATTTGAATTTGAATTTGACTTTGAAAGGTAATTATAAATGGACCTTGACTTGGGATTAGACTTAGACATTAGACTTAAGATCACATATATCAAAACACTAATTATTTATGTCTTAGTGTGGTCAGAAGCAGATAGATGTAAGAGGGACTGTAACTTTTCTCAATTCTATAGTATATAGTTGGTATTAAATGTTTCTAAATTAAATAAATATATTTTGATGGTATTCTCTCTTAAGTTCCTTGACGTCCTGTCATCAAGATTAAGGGAGTGTACTAGAGGTAAATCCTAGAGTTTAATTCGTGTTCGTGAGTATTCCGTGGTTTATTCGAAGATTTGATATGTCTTCAGTGTCTTCATGTGGAGAAAGGGTCTGGGAGTGGTGATATAGTATTACCAATATTATCAATAATTAACTAGTATCCATTGGTATTAAACATCTATTTTAACGTGAAATAATAACGTGAAAATTAATTGACGCTAAAAATTATAAAAATTTTAAGTAACAATTTTATTATATAATCATAATATTTAAACCTATTTAGCTTTATTTTCTGGTAATCTCTGGCATTATTTAATTTAAATCACTTGAATTATTAAATGCTTTAGAATATTGTCAAAATATATATTTCAATCAATTTTATTCTAATTTATTCACTTTCCCTTATATGCGCACTATTTTATTCCTTAAATCCTAACAAACGATAAAAATTATAGTGTATCCGTAGTAATAAAGTAATAGCAGTGTGTTCAGTATTTGATATCCACCACAACCCAAGAGTATCGCTGTGAGGGACCTCTAGATATCTAGTGGTACCTCACAGTTGCTGAGGAACCACGAGAATAGTAACCACTGTGTCACGTAAGTGAAGTTAATGTTAAGTATAGCAATGACTTAACATAAGCAAATAAGCACTGGAATCACGCTATAAAATGCTTTATTGAAACTTTATTTTAATAAGTAAGTTATACATAAAAACGTGGTTTAGTAAGTACTGTATAGTAAGAGACACAAACTGGAAGTAAATTATAATAGTATTGTAACTCTTTTATACGTGTAATAAGAAATGTACTATGACTGTATTGGCATGAGAACAATGCCTAATAAGGAAGTAATTTTAGTACTATGTAATGACTAAATAGTCTGAATATGAAAGTACAGTAATAGCTACTCATAGTGTTGTGACTTAGGGTCACAAACACTACAAAAATAATTGATACAGACTTTAAAAGTAATGATGAAAATTAATTTCTGGTGCAGTGAATAAAAAAATCTTAAAAAATCTTAAAAATTTAAATGCTTTTTTGCTTCTAAAAAATAATTATGTGAATACCAGTTATCTTTTTTATTATTATAGACAGTAATACAATTAAAATGGATAGTAAAACAAATAAATTTCTAGAGACAGTATTAAATTTAAATGATAACTTGTTATTAAGTGTTTTTTGCTCCAAACATTACTAATGACATCTCAATTCTTAGATTAATTACATTTAAAAATCTACCGTGAAAATTTTAAATCATTAATTTTATTTTTGCTTTTTATTACACTTGTATATTTATTTTCTATAATCAAACTGATAAGAATAAAGAATAAAATTTTTAAAAAATTAAAAAAATAAAAACGTTAAATTTTACATTTTATATATTATTTTTCTTTCATTTAAATTTTAAAAATTATATTCAATTTAGTAGTTTACTTGTATTGCTCGCGTTATTTATTAACTAATATTAAATAAATCTTAAATAAAAATTTCTTTTAAAGTATTGGATAATAAAACCGTCTGCAACTTTCATAAGGAAAGCTTAAGTATTTATTGAAAGCAACTGCGCAAATGCAATAAAGTTAATAAAAACTCAATTTCTAAAAATTTAATTTCCATATTGATTTATTTAAAGTGAAGTAGTGTTATCAATAATTTTCAGATTTTAATATACTTATTATTTCAAAATTATATTATTGATAAACAAAATGTTTTATTTTAAATGCATTATTATAATAAGTAAGTAATCGCCTTCTTTTACAATTTATAAAATATTTTCAATTGTGTGAAAATAATATTTTATTATATATTGTTAACACATGTTCTACTTTTTATCAATTTTTAATAATTATTTTCTGTTTTTACGTATTATGCATATTCTTTTAAATAATTATATAATACTCTATAAAAATAATAAAATAATGATTTCTAATATAGATAATAATAAAGAAATTTTATTATTTCTTTTTAAAATTTTTACACGTATACATTTTTCAATACAAGGTATTTCCTTTCAGAAAAGCAGTCTTATTAAATTTATATAAATAATAATTTAGAGTAAAATTTTTATGAGTTTGTAAAAAAAAGGTGGGATCGAATTAATTGAAAATATTGTCTACGTGTGACATATATATATTTTTTTCAAGTTTAAACTCAAACAATCCAATATGATTTGAGTAACGTAATTTTTAAATTATATTTTTAAATTAGTGAATTTTTGTTGGCTTACAAACAATCTTTTTCCGAAATAGTTTAATAGTTTCAAACAATTTATATTTTATTGCTAATTTATATTATTTTTAGTTTATATTTGATTTTTGCAAAACTATTTTTAACTATTTTTTATATATTTTTATTCGATCATTATAGGATCTTTTAAAGCTTTTTTAAGAACAAATTTAAAGCCTATTTTAGTCTAATTTTATCTAATTATATTCATGTTTAGAACAATTTTACTAGAATTTTGGAAAAAAATAAAAAATATAAATATAAAAAATGCAAAATCATTTTGCTATTATAAAGTCAAACAGAAAAACAGACAGGCAACAAGCAGACAAGCAGACAGACAAACAATCAGACAGACAGACAGACAGACAGACAGACAGACAGACAGACAAACAGACAAACAAACAGAAGACAGACAGACAGACAGACAGACATACAGACAGACAGACAGACAAATTTGTTATATAATATTAGCAAAACTTGAGTTTAAAATTAATTTTATTTTTTAATATTAGGTATTTTGATAAACATGGTATCACTTCAATTAGAATTAATTCATTATAAAAATGTCACCATTCCTTTGTGTGGTTTATCATCATATAATTTCAAAAATGAAAACACAAAATGCTTTATTTGGCATAAAACATTCAAACAAATACAACGCGAACTCTTTTTGGCTAACATTGTTGGAGGACGTGATGCGAAAGTTGGCGAATTCCCATACAACGTGCTAATTCGCAAAATAGTGTAAATAGATTTTTATGTCATTTTCAATTGTCTTAATTAATTTATTTACTTAATAAAATTAAATTTTCATTAAATCAGTTGGAATTCTGAAAAACAAAAATATAGGATTAGAGAATGCAGTGGAGCTATAATTAATAGCAAATGGATAGTTACTGCTGCGCATTGTTTAGAAAAGTAAATCATTTACATATTATTCAAATTAATAAAAAGTTATTATTGTATTGATTTATAAAAATTCAAGTGATTCTATTGGTTCGTATCGCGTTTATATTGGATATACGATATACACATCTAATTCAAAATTTTATAACGTCTCGAAGGTTGTAATGCATCCAAATTATGGTAAATATTTTAATGGTTTCAAGTATTGATGGCAGTTTAGCTATTAAGAGCTTCTGAAGCCTAATCTGTGCACCAGGCATACACTGGGGCTAATTTTCTCATTTTAAATAGAGTTTAAAGCTTAAGGCTGTTTTATTTTATATCCACATTTTATGACTTTCAAGACTAGGGTTTCGCTTAAGAGAGTATCCGTGAAATTTATTATTTAACAGTTTTTGAAAGATTTTAAGATTTATTTGTTACTTCTTTGTAATTTATTTTATTATTATTACATAAGTTGAAAAATCTATATATTGTTTATAACAAAAGATCTATTTGCTAACTTTTCCCTAGTGTTCCCTACTGTTCCATATTGTTCTCCATATTTCCTTTCTCTTCCATAAACTTCTTAACTTTTCCTTACACTTTCATCCAATTCCTTCCAATATCCAAATAATTTCTCAAACTTTTTTTAAAACTCAAATGATTAATGAATCACATACATATCAATCACCCAATCTATTAATTGATTTGTTTAAACAGATTTTAATAATAAATATTTTTCTTAATTTTATTTTAGATCCAGATTATGGTTACATTTTTGATTTGGATGATAAAATTGATGTCAATGATATTGGATTAATTAAATTAATAGAAAATATCGATTTTCGTAGCGATAATATAAATACTGTGTGTTTATCGGGAATATCGTATAAAATAGAAAAAAATATGGAAGAATACGCAACAATTTGCGGTTGGAGTCAAAGAAATCAAACAAAATCTATTAATTATAGACTTAGAACAGCAACAATTAAGCTGCACTCAAAAAAACTGAGGAAACAGTAATAATTTCTGATAGTAGTTCACAAATGAGTTGTCACGTATGTGTATATGTGTTAATAAAAAATAAACTTATTTTTAAAGTTAATAATTAGGGCGACTCTGGGGGACCATTGGTTAAAATTATTAATGGTAGAGCTGTGTTAATTGGTATTCTTGTTAAAGGAAAGGGATATAACGATTGTGGGATAATGGGGTTCGCATCGGTTCCAAATAAAGTGACGTGGATTGTGAACACTATTAAAAGATTATAACTAATTTTTGTTAATTAAGCAGAAATAAATTGTAAGTGCTTTTATATTAATAGTTTAAAACAAAACCTCACCTCACCTGACAAAACAAAACCAAACCAAATTAAAACTCAAAAAAACTAACCAAAAATTTGATTTGAATATTTAAAACAAGATTAAAAATGCGGTATTTTTCACGAAATTACTAGCTTTAATTATTAGATTTATGAACAGAAAAAAATCTTGAACAAAAAAATCACTTGAGCACAAAATAGCATTTTTTAAATATAGTCAAGGAAAATATTTTTTAACGATAAGCTATGAACACTTTAAAAACAAAGATTCTTTATATTAATCTTTAAAATACAGTTTAGATAAATACTAAAACATAAAATTAAATATGTCTATTAAGGTATAAGTTGAATTATAAAGAAATTTAAAATTCATAAATGGCGCTCAATATTAAACAAATGTGAGTTTGAGAAAAAATTTTGATGTATGTATTATTTGCTGAAATCTATGACTAGTGCAGGTTTCTCTTGTGAAATAATTTTAATTTAATAAATGTACAATATTTGAACAATTTTTGAAATGACTTATAATATTTCTTACAATATATCAATTTACAACTACCATCTTTAAATTATTGGCTACATTGTGCATAACGTCTTAATTAACATTCTATTAAATAAAATTATGATCTTAATAGAATATTTAGTTCAGATGTGATAATAAATGATTGTTAAAATTATAAAATTAGAGTAGTAAATCGTTAAAACTTTTAGGCACGAGCCCAACATAAGCCCGATAGTTTAAAGTTGGGCCCGGCACGAGCCCGATTATTTCTTAAAGTCAAAAGCCCGTCCCGAAAAGGCCCGATTCAATTAATTACGTTCAAAATTGTTTTATTTAAAATTTTCGAAATATGACCTTAAAACGATTGATTATCCACTTAAACAGGTTTTGCTAGAGTTTTAGTCAACTTATTATATTAATTTAAGAATTATTAAACGAAAATATTATATTTTAAATTTTTTCGATTTCTAAAATTTATAAAAAGCGAATATTCCACAGAAATTAGAGAAACTTCAAAGCCCGGCCCGGCCCGAATTTTTTATTATCAGGCCCGAACCCGGCCCGGCCCGAGGACAACTGTCGGGGGCCCGCGGGGGCCCGACAAATCGGGGGCCCGTTTACTAGTCTAGTGTGTACAGCCGAATGAATGGTAGACTGCGAGATGGCCTGTAATTACAGTCTGACCCCGATTATAGCACATCTGATTATAGCAAATTTCGATTATAGCAACAAAATTCTGATGTACCGATCCTTTCAATGGGTACTATAATGTTAAAGCTATTGGATTATAGCAACTCTTATTATAGCAAAACCTTGATTATGGCAAACAATTTTTGATGCACACATTGCATAGCTAATACCTCGATTATAGCAAATTTTATTTGAAATTTCTACTTTTAACTTTTACTTAAACAAAAGTCATAAACAGACTATTATTTTTCTGGTCAAAAAGTGGTTAAAACTAGAGGGATGAGGGAACATAAAATGTATTAAAACCTGGAATAGTTAAAAGAAAAATGTTTTTCAATTATCAAGCACAAAATATTTATATAACTAAATATATTTAAAAAATAATTATATCTTATAACTTTTGTAAATAGTTTCTTAGAACAAAGATAATTTAGCCCTACTTTCATACTTTTACAACGACTTTAAAAAGTTATATAATAGTCAGAGGTGTGATTTTTGGGAAAATCCAAAATTTCACCAAAACTACTAAAAATCTCTAAAATTCGATATAACAACCAAAAGTTATTATAACTACCAAATATTGAAAATTAGCTTTTTTATAACCAAATAAGTGTTAATTTTAATCAAAAACTTTAAAATTTTAAATATATTAAATAATTAATCTTTCAAATAATTCCTGATTAATAATTTGCATAAATAATGATGCAATTAACAGTATTGAAGTAATCTAGTTTTAATAAAATTAACATGGAGGTTAGCCGAGTTTTTATAACTACCAAAAAGTTTAATTTTCATAACCAAATAACCACCAAATTTGATCATTCGTTATTCCCAAAAATCACCTCTCTGATAATAATGTTCAATTATTAACTATATTTTGCTAAATATTGCAAAAAATGATAAAACGAATAAAATGAAACTACATTTATTTAGTAGAGGTTACCATATTTATCTCCTGATTATAAAATTAAAGAAAATTTTTCATGAAATTACTAGCCTTAGTCATAAATAAATGATATAATTAATAAGAATGGTATTACAAAAAAGTAACAATTTTCAAAAAATTTTATAAAAATAATATTTCAACTAAATAGTCTAAATCTAAAAATAAAAATTTAGAAATATACAACTAATTAAATTTTAAAACTCATAGGATCAACAACACTAAATTTAACATTTTTTTATTACTTTTTAACAAATATATTTAATAAATTTTCAGTTTTTGCTCCTGAATCCCGCCCAATTTTGATGGTTTTAAGTCCCGAAAAATTGAATCCTTATTTATCAGCAACAAAATTAATAAATTATGGCTTTTTTAAAAAATACAAAATTTTACAATAATAAAATGCTTTATATTCACAGAATTAAGTCAATTTTGTATAAATAAGTATATCCCTTGCTTTTAATGCTATTTTTCAATTCATAAAAAATTTAAATTTTGCGCAAATTTTTTCGTTCGGATTATGGCAAACCCCGATTATGGCAAAGAATTCCATTTGCACCGATGAGTTGCTATAATCGGGGTCAGACTGTATGTGCTTACAGGAAACAACAAATATTTAGCACTCATATGTTACGTTACAGAAAACATTACTGCGATTGTTCTCTCAATTATTATACGCATATATAACTTATGAAACAAAACATTCACAACTGCTATACAGTATACTCCTTCTTCTTCTTCTCCTTTTTCTTCGCTCTTTCTCTCCTCTCTTTTATTATTATTATCTACCACTCAAACTGTAATGTTTTACGAAGAGAAGGGAAAAAAATATTATTTATATGTAATTATACGTGCGCTCCACTCAACAGTATGTATTTAAATCTTATAGTTCACAAATCTTCTCCTATAGATGACTATTTTTTTTATTGCTCAACAAACACTTATTATAAATATTATAACTTTTATTATATATATTTCTATATATACAGTATATGATAGAAAAGCTGCACAACAACACATTTGTACCATAAGTGCCACAACTCATTTTTTTCTCAATAAATATATATATATTTGTATACACTAAACACATATTCATAGAATATTGCCATAAAAATTGAATTCACCGTATTTTTAATTAATAGAGCAAACAATCAATTAAATTCCCTGAGAAATGCCTTATTTTTTATTATTCCAGTTAATATAATAATAAGATGAGCTAAATATTGTAATGTCATTTTAATATATAAATATATTATACATACATAGACTTGTAAAACATATATTAAATATTTCTTTAAATATACACTTCTTTTTTATAAGCATAACGAATATTTTCCTAATTATTATAATTTTTTTGAACGCGAAAAAAATAAAAACCAGTTGACAATAAAATATATTGCAAATATTTTTACTTAACTTTTATCTTACTTTTATCGTTGAACACTAAAAATTTTATTTTATTTTACCCGAAACCACACACTGCCTAATAGGAAGAAAAGTTATTAAAATGAATAGCAAAAAAAATTTACTTTATGGAAAAAAAATCGTTTTAATAATTTTCGTTTCATGTCTCATCATCTATAGACTAAATTATATATACGTATATAAACATAAATCTTATTGGTTTACATCAACAACAAAAAATAAAAATAAATAAAGCAAAACGAAAATTTTATATAGAAAATGACCTCAATTAAAAACATGGCATACGGAGAAAAACTTCGGTATTTAAATAGTTTTTTGTTTGGTAAAGCGAAATGCTATATAAGGCTAAATCAATTAAATGGTGTGTAATGCTTTTTTGCCATTTTCCGGCTCACGATGAGATAGGATTCAAACACGGAGTGCTGATCATGTTGATTATAATTTGGATTTTGCGGCACAAACGTATCCAAAGAAATAAAACGAGTGGAGGAAAAAATAACAAGCAATGCTATGTTCAACTAAAAAGTTATCTTTTCAGTACTGTTCATATTTTTGACGGTGTGCTTCTTTTTTCTTTTCTGGTTATATCTTTTAATTGAGCAAAAGAGGGGCTGCACTGGAAAAAAAGCAAGAAGAAGAAAGTAATAGCACACTGGCTTCAGATTTAATGACAGTACCTTCTGATGAAATATTTTTATTACCCACTAATGACACGTCTTTTTTGGTCATTGAATGCGATTCGCCAAAAAAAGCATGCCGTCGATCTTTTTTCTTTTGTTTTTGCGTAGTCTCACGATTTAAGACATTCTCATGGGTTTTTGGTTAGTTTTAACGAGAGATATGCATACGAGTAGTAATAATAATTTTGTTTGTGCAGTATTTGTTAGAAACAAAAAAGAACGCTAACGAAAGATCAAATGATGTCTTTCATAGATCTCTCGTATGTAATTTGAGTGTAAGGTAAAGCAAACGTAACGTTACCATTATTTAGGTTAGAAAATAAACTGCAACCACAACTACTACTACTGATAGTAAGGCAGAAAAAGAAAAATCGCTAATAAATATCTCTTGTGTTTATGCATAATAATGTGTGGCGTCTCATATCTGATGGCGAATGTACACAGACTAGAGTAGTGTTCGCGCAAAATATAGCCTAAAGAATATCATTGGAATATCGCGTATGCATACACTGAACACTGTTGCAAACAAACGCTCCTTTCTGTCACCATTTATTTTACTGTAAACCATATTTTATTATTCATATTTTTTTATTTCTTCGTCTTTCAATTACTTCGCTCTAACTTTAAGTGAAGTGGTAGTTATAGACTATTGGCTTTTATGTAGCCTTCAGTAATAATGCACAGCTAAATATGCAATGGTTGGCAATGATATATATTGAAATGTACATCTCATCTCATCTCCATCGCAATGCCATATACACATATACCTTATATACACTGTTGTTCTCGTTTTTTGCGGTTTCAACCTATCATTAAGCTACTGATCTGTGGCGTCTCTTGATCTCTCCAGCCATTGACGATTGCATTTGCAGCTGCCATAACTTGCATTCATATGAGCAGTTAACTGCCCCTTACCTGCCCCTCATAATGACAGTCTTCATGGCACACATCAACTCTCAAAACTGTAATGCACTTGACTTTGACTTCTTTGCCCATTTTCATAGCCAGTGATTTGAGCTGCAAAGCACACCTGAAGCTGAAGCTCAAGAACATATATATTAGACGAGAATATAAAAATATAAATGTAGCTTTTTAAACATGATTCGGTTCTTTACTCTCACTTTCTTAGAAACTATCACTCTCTTTCTCTTTCTCTCTCATTCTAAGCGAGAGTTACCATTGCTTTTAATGGCTTTTAACATTTTTAATGTTTATTATTATTAGTATTTTTATTTATTATGAAATGGTAAATGCAAAGCACAACTAATGTTACACAATGTTCTCTGTTCTCTCTCATTCTCTCATTCCTTTCTTCTTTTTATCTCTTAAGTTACATTATTACACATGCCTTCAGATTGATTGCGGTGAGCCTTTTGCAATATTTGCGCTCTCATTGTCTATTTAACTATAAGACTCTTGAAAAGTTTTTTTCATAAACCTTTTTTTATATCGTGCATAATAACTCTGTGATACCCCCTCCGTTAGCATACCCTCCAAGACTACATAAATAATGTTTTAAAAAATCATAAGCTGATTAAAAAGTGATTGTATCAAACTAATCAAAAAATAATATCATTCGACGCGAAACACTTGTCTCCGCAATCAATGGGACAGACGCTGAAGATTTAAAAAGGAAATAAAAAAAGGAAATTTTTAGTAATTCAAATCATATTCACTATTTAGTGGGTGAAAGTGATATATTTGTGCATAGAAGTGTGTGTGCGTGCGCTGCGCCTATGCTTTGCGATTCCGATAATTCCCAAATTCCTTGATATTTAGCGAGAGTAATGACTGTGAATCTAGAGCTGCGTTCGAGCAAACAAAAATAAGACTATAGCGCATAATTTTCGTTAATAAGATTTTCACAAACACACAAATTTGCGATCAATAAAAAAACTTTTTAAGTTTCGGCAAAATTGAACTCAGAGAACAAAAACAAAAACAAAGCTTGGAATTCTAAAATTTACATTCAGCAGAGGGTAATGTTAAGATAAACCTGCTGCACATTTTCTCCGAAACATAAGTTCACTACAATAAGAGAAACATAAAAAAAATTGAGACAAATAATAGTCTGATAATGTTTTCAACAGTAGTAATGCTGACCAGTAATTATCGTGATCTGAAATATGGGATGAAGAGATGAAAAGGTCTACTAAATCGTGAGCGAGCACCTGCTCTGCCAGCAATTGCTTCTGCATTATGCCATACCTAATCTCTCTCTCTCTCTCTCTCTCTCTCTCTCTCTCTCTCTCTCTCTCTCTCTCTCTCTCTCATCTCCATTCTTGATCATAAATAGCTTTACATTTCTCAAGTCCAGCTGCAGCTGTAAATAATGATACTTCGTGTGGCCAAACAGCACAGACAACAATTACGAAACGATTATCTAAACACCTTCAGTATAGTTAGGAAGTTAACTGTACGAAAAAACTCAGTTGTGTTGTTAGCAAAGTTATCTTCTTTTGGCATGTATTGATACAGAAAAGAGAGTTCTCCTCGCAATATATTATGTTAGTGCGTGTGTTTTCAATGCCATTTCAGCGATTCTTAATTTTTGATTCTAGTTATGGCACTGTAAGCGTATATTCGGATGCGACTGTTTTTTTTAATTTACCGTACAATTTGCCCTCAATTGCTTTACTGATGTTTATATCGTTTATTCGTAATCCAACGTAAAAATAATGATTATTATTCATGAATAATCTGGCGTCTGATCAACAAAGATAGTTCTATTGTCTCATTATCTTAACGTATCACACATGTTAAACGAATTTTTCAGCTTAATTTGGATTTTGAAAGGTTAAGCAGTTAAAAATACAATATATATACAAAAAGTAATTGGCTTTAATAACTTTTTCTAACCCAACAAAATATTGCTACGAAGATGAGCATTGCAAACCCAAAAATATTAGTGAAATATTTAAACCAAATTTTATGTGCCCTTTGGCTCATAATGTAAGCAATAAAATAGTCCAATAATTATGTATAATAATTTATATCTCATGGTATTTATGTATTTTAAGTATATATTATCGTTTCATCCATGTATATACACAGTATCTAATAAATCAGTTTTTTATATTGTAATTGCCACTAGTCATTACCCTAGAAAACTTCATCTCATTTCGTCAAACTATCTATTCAAATATGATCGTCAAAAATGTAAAACTTTCATAATGCTATATAATCCATAAAAAAACAATACGTCAAAAAAGAACACATATCACTTGATAATAAAAACGTTTGATCATTATTACTGAATAGTATTTTCACAGAAAAAAATTTATTTACATATTATTTATTTTTTGTTTCAAGAATGGCAAAAAAATTAATCAATCTGTGATTAATTTATTGTGATAATTATTATACGCGATCAATCACAGCGAATTGCCAAACGACAAGGTCTTTATGGTCACGTAAAATTTAAATCCGTTAATTTTCAAAAATAGATAAATATTGCGAACTTATAATCAATAAAATGGTGTAATCAATTTTGTATGTAAAATAAATGATTTTTCATAGTCATATGCTTTTATATAGCCGTCATTTAAATATTGACTCTGAGGCCATGTTTTAATTTCTTTTTATCCGTCGATATCTTTTAAAGTTGATTTTACCGCAGTTTAAAGATAATTAGAAAAACACACAAATCAAAACGTTGTCAAATACACACATATTTCCCATTCATTTCCTATTTCTAAAAATTTTTCCTATTTATTTCCATGAAAAAAATTAATATTTCAAGTTTATTGAAAATATGTTGGAAAATATCGATTAAAACCAAACACAAGATGGCTTATTATTATTATTAGAGCCTCAAAATAATAGCATTGCTTTAAATTGCGTTAAAAATTGACCAAAAATAGAATTTATTTAATAAGATTCAAAGAATAACTATCAATTAATAAGAAATTTAAAAAATTTATAAAATAAATTTTTCTTTTATGAAATTTTCTTCATATTTTTTAAACGAAATTTTATGGGGTTCGCAGAAATCGTCGGATTTAAAAGACAATTTTTATTTTTTTTAAACTGCATATAAACTAGCAAATTAGCATTTATAGAGATTATAATTAAAAATAGAAAATATAGCAATAATAAATGGAGTTAAAACGACTCCTTTTTATGTGATTCGTGTGCAAACAAAAATACAGAGTTATGGCTTATGAAATTAAAAAGTAACAAATGCTATCATTTTGAGGCTCTACTTAATATTAACTTATAGCGCTGTTTAATTCGCACAATCGATGCTAACATTTTTTATTGTTGGCAACTGTATAACGAAAAAAATGTTATATAAGTATTGTGTAAGTTTAACATAACAGTGTGCAAACATTTAGTTTGAGCTCGTGTTTTCCGTGGTGTACTAATAATAATTTTGAACTTGAGATCCGTGCGATGTGTTGATTCTTATCTCATAGTTAGCCGTAAATCTCGATATTGCATACATATGTCTGTATGTACTGTATGTAAATAAACGATATATTTAGGGAAGATCTATTGCGGGTATTGTCCGATTTTGCCCGAATATGTTTTTTAAGTCCGGGTAACTGAAATTATTCAGGGCAACCAGCCTGAAAAAAATTATTTACAAATCAAAGTTTTTAACTTAAAACTATCGTTTTTCGGTAACTAATAAATAAATTGTCCCAAAATAATTTATATTTTTTCAAATGTATATTTATATTTCTAAAATAACATATTTTTATGGTAGATATCAAGTAAACACTTAACTAATAACGTAATTATTAAATAAAGCATTAATTAAAAATTATTTTTATATTGCCCGAAATTTCTCTTCCGAAAAACTTCAATGTGAGGATTTGTTTGCCCGAATTATAAAGTTTTTTTTGATTTCCCGCAAAAGATCTTCCCAATGGTATATTTTAGTATAAGTTATACACATAGAGCATACTCGTTCACTCTGTCTGCCTTCCCTTACCATTATTTTAAAGCAATTAATTTTTTCCTGTGTTGTTTTTGTACGAACATTATGGGTTGTTTTAAGGGCACAAATGAGTTCCAAAAGTGGTTGTTTTCTGAAGTTAATGATAAATGATTGATTCTTAACTGCAAAAAATTAAACGATATGTTTAAATCATAGTAAAACTTATTAGTATTTTCGGTTTGCTATCTTTTACATTAAAATTATTGCGTATCGCTTTAAAAGAAAAGTCTATTGAACCAGAAAAAAATGTGTAATTAAGTATCAATCAGTTAAAACGAAAATTAGTTTTAAGCAATAATTACACGATAGGACACTATGTCTTATATAACCGCGAGGCGCTTACGATCTTAGTTTACGGTTACTACGGTTGGAAAAGAAATAGCAGATGAAATTAAAAAATAGCGATCGGTTGTAACTATCGTTGGAAAAAAATCATCTGCGATTTAAATTAAAAAACCGCATACAACATGCAAACAACGCGAATGCATGCACACAAACAAAACGCACACCACATCATCGTATTCTACTCTTTTTTCAGTTTCCAACGAATATCAGTAACGAAAAAAAAACTATTTGAGATAATGGCTTATTATAATAAAGGCATAATAAGCGTGTACAACAAAAACTAGCGCATTAAAATAAATAATCATAACAATGCGCTGAAGAATATGAAGCGCAAAAAAATATGGAAAAGAATTTTATGAGAGAGTGTATGCTGAGAGAGCACCACATAATCACCGATCATATTATTCCCGTTCGTTTTTCTGTCTCTTTTTTTCTTTTTTGTTCACCAAAATCACAGAAAAAATCATAAAAAAATTCTTTGAATATAAAAACGAAACCATTGGACAACTTTTAGTTTTTCTCCGAGTTTTTTTTGTTAAGCTATAGGCCGAGAGATTGGATGTAATGTTGCAAATATTTGAGAGTTTGAATACGTGTGTATAATTTCTCGAATACTGTACGTATCAATATCTTATATGATAGGGAAAAAATTTGATCGTTAGTAATTAGGATTGATTCGCCCATTTCATGTTGTTCAGCCTAGAGCTGATTTGTTCCCACGCTTTTTTTACTGTTTTGGGAATCTGTGCGTACCCTTCATTGTGCGAAATGCGTCTTACAGACACTACTTGACCAGAAAAGCGCTATAAGCAAAAATAATGCCTTCAAATATCTGCTCGTTTTTTATATCTGTCTCTCTATTACTCTCCGACAATACAATATAATTTTTTAACATTGCTTTCGCAAATCAAAACTAAGCATTTGTTTGGGTAAACTATCTCGAGTTTATGTATATTTTGTTTTGTTGTCGCTGATAGAGATGCCATTCGAAATGAGTGCCATTAAAATTGCGTAAGGCTTGGCACTAAGTTTATGAATACTGTACGATAGAAATAGACAATTCCAGTGCAGAACGCCTGATGCACAATGAAGATAATAATGGAACGGCACTGTGAATAGCTGTTGTGCCATACATTTATTTACAATCGATGGCGCATTTAAAACCGGAGGAATACGATCGAGTGACCAGTAAGAACGCTGCGACATATACGACCATTATATCCATTGGATTTTTGTTAGTTTATGGTAGCACTCAGTTCGCATGTCATCCAAGTTGTCTAACATTTTGATTATTGCTCTGTGCCTTATCTGCGCGTTTATTATTCAAGGCTCATCCAACCTCTTGGCCATTAACCAATTAACAATCATAGCTAGTATTGAGTTCACTTCCACGAAAAAAAAAACGAAATTTGACTGCTTTTTTAATGTGACCGCTTTTTCTGTTACTTCTTATAGTAACAAAGATTTCGTTTGACATTTTTCTGCGATCTTTAACTGCAGTATCTTTTCTATGATCGCTTTTAATAGTCTCATAGCTACCATTTATTTCACTCTAATTAGTGTTCAGCAAAAGGATTTTTATTCAATAAGGAAAACTTAATGTACGCTGAAATTAATTTATAGAAATAGGAAGTGAAATGAGAGAGAAAGAGAGCGAATTAGAGAGAAACGGAGACAGAGAAAGATTGATGATAAATACGATTACGATAGAGAGAGCGATAGAGAAAGAGAGGACACAAATAATGAAGTCTCGCATCTGGCAAATTGAGTCTCAGTCCATATATAAAAACTTTTTTGCACAATTATTATAGATTTTTTTATTTTTTAATCACTTATGAATAGATAAGTCAGAACTGAACTATAAGTTATTAAAAAAAGAGAGCATAGCATTTGACGCGTATGTTCTTCAACCTATATATTGTATTATTTATGTATGTATATATGAATGCAATTTTTTGGACAATTTTCAGAACATCTGCGAAAAGAAAGAGATTGTGTGTTACAAATTATTATATAACATAATACACTAATAATAATAATGCTGTGTAGCGTTCAAAATCTGCTGAGGCTCTACTTCTGGTTTTTTTGCGAGAGAGAGAGAGAGAGAGAGAGAGAGAGAGAGAGAGAGAGAGAGACTGACTTTAAGTTTAATTCAAGTTATATGTCGCGTAATTATCTATTGATTAAAGGGAGCATTGGATAGAAATACAAGGAAAGCATAGATGATGAGCAGATAACCAGAAATAAATTCATGCAACGGTATGTCCGAAGTGTATCGAGTATATGAGAGCTGCAGATTCAGCGAAATCTCATGTTTGTCGAACTACAGCGGTGATAATGATGATGATGATGATGGCTTAAGGGAAGGCGCGTAAAATCAATCATGCGTTTCACATAGCATTTCGTTAGATTGCATTTTTTATTTTGGTCTCTCTCTCTCTCTCTCCCTCTCTCAGTATAACATTGAATCCCTTTGATCACAGTATTAGAGCCTCGAGCGTAATAATATTGAGCGAATACGAGTGATACGAGTGGTGTTTCGCCAATCGGGCTATGATTTTAAATGTCACTGTTATATTTCACAGTGAGGAACAAACACAATCACTGAATGTATTATGATATGCAATCAAATGACTTGAGGCTCGATTATACATTACACGCTACCGTATCATAAACTATAAAACTTATAACTTATAGGTAGAAATAAATATCGCATCAAAAAAGAAGTTTATGCTATCGCCTGCTTGTTTCACAGTTTTCTCGTCAGCAAAACTGCAAACCCCTCTCCAAAACAGTTATTACCACTCATATCATGCGTTTTTATTGTGCACTGCGTATTACATAACGAATACTTGATTCGTTACTGCGAAGAGCGAGTAACCAAAAAAAATATTATCTCATTACCTCTCCATCAAACATCTTTCAACATGAAGACATGAAAATCAGTAGTTGAAACGCTTATAAAACTATATGGTTGAAACGTATTAGATATTATACTTTATACGGACTCAAATACAGTCTATTAGGGACCGTATGGAGAAAAGATAATGAGAGGTCTTCGATCACGCAAAGAATCTAAAAGGTCGCAGACCTCAGTCTCTCGCATAGTACCTCACAAGTGCTACGGCGTTATCGTTAGCTTCAGTTTTAGGTATCACCTGCCGATCTTGATCGGTATGCTTCGCTTCAGTACATCAGTACATGGGACAGCTAACTATTTAAAGCAATGCGTTATCTATTCACTAAAAAGTATTCTCCACTCATTAGAAGCTACACAAACTCTATTCAGTGCACACATCCACACACAAATCTCAGCGCACAAACGTTAACGTTTTTCGTTATCGCAGCAAAAAAGTTCTCAGCAGTTGATAAACAATCAGCGCAGCGCTGTTTATACAGTATGTGCACATTTATCGCTACTGTAAAAAAAATCTCTAATTTAAAATAAAATCTCAGTTTTTCTTTTCCACTGATTTTTACTTTTCATTGCTCTGTCAGGTAAACCTTAAAAGCATAAAGATTTTTTCGCGAAATAGGAGGTGAACTACACTCTAAATTGAGAGTAAAGGCAGAGATAACCATACTTATACTTATATGGCGAGAGCAGAGGAGAGGAGAGGAGAGCACACACACAGGCATACACACGATGATCAGCAAAGTCGTGCACAAGACCTGCCTCAGTATCGCTACTGTGTGCCCGAATATTACTTATGTGAAGAAATGGTGTTCACATAATTTCGTGATCCGTTGCATAGAATCAATGATGAATGAATTGCAGTTTGAATTATTTCAAACTAAAACTCTAATGACAACGGGATGTGTTGATGTTTGAAAGCCATTAATGTTGCATTTCGAGTATTTGCAATAAACAATCATTCATTTTATAGTATTTTGTTTGGTGCAGTGGTTTGTTATTTCGTTTGTCGATCGCATCGTTGTTGTTGTTGTGCTCTGTTTCTTGTTTGTGTGGTATATTTTGAAATTATAATATTAGAGTATACCGTATATTATACAATGTATAATAAAGTAAATCTCTCCTTAAGCGATATATAAATCTCATTGATTGAGGCAAACAATCTGCCGATATATCCGTATCAGTGATTATTTATGAAAGATTACGCTTTTGTAAACGATGATAGGATGAGCGCTAATTTTGAGCATTAAAATTTTTTTACTCTATTTTGACCCACGCTTAAGCTTCGGAGCGATTTTTAAGCAAAAATATAAATACTTCGCCGAAGAAAGAGAAGTTATGGAGTGTATATGAGTCCATTGTTTTCGCAAAAGAAAACATCCTCTCGAAGAATAATTCCTCGCACACAATACAATATAAGTTATATATCACATTAGAACCACTATAAATATCGCAACTTAAATACGCCCAAACTATTCGTGTGTTATCATGATTTTTTTTCTCTCTCTCTCTCTCTCTCTCTGGTACTACTCCTTGATATAACTAACTGATAGCCTAATTGGCAAAAGGGATCGGCATATATCGCCGATTGCGTACATGTGGCCCGTATTTTTGTACGACCACTTAAATCAACTATTGTGTTATTATCTTTATTATTATTATTGCGGAAATTTTTTTTCCTGGGTATTTATATACCAGTAAAAATCTATTTTGACGAGTTTTTTAAGGTTGACTTTTCCTCGTAATTTTTTCCGACAGGTCGCACATAAAGGCAATAAAGGATGTCTTTGAACATCAAAAAATATTGATGGCTCACACACATACGATCATAGCAACCACTTTTGATATTGATTAGAGGCAAATGACCCAACAATATGCTGCAAATTTATAGCCCATATCCTGAACGGTCACATAATTTGTTAAAATTACCGCCGCTATGATTTGTTTCTCAGAAGGGAAGGGAAATCATAGAGAAAGAGCTGTTACATCAGTACAGTGTTTTTCTTCATACGCCGGTGAATAAGAAAACGCATTGACTATATGTGAATGCTATTTCGCAGCTCTAATTGCTGACAACAAACACACACATACGTACGCATACACATCCAAATCTCAATAACTCCTCCACTCCTGTAATTTTCCGCTAAATAATGCAAATTCTAGAAAATTAGACACTCATTTGTGTCGAATCTATTGTTAAGAGCATCTCATTCGCTTTGATAAATGAGACCTCTTTTTTCCGCGGAATTCCTCAAAAAAGTATATTAAATAGATTATAGAGATAATGCTAAATAAAAAGCATTTGTTGCCAATAGCTATTATTACACTGTAATAAGTTAATGGATCGCTAAATTACTGCCGGTAAAGGTTTACGAGTATCAAAAACTTTAAGTCGTTAAGATGTGCGCGCACAACAAATTGCATTTAGATTTCGAGTTTGTTCGTGTAAACCATTCACAAAAATTTTTCGGTGATTTGTAAATTTAATTTACAGTAATTTGGTTTCGCTTCATTTAATGATTAATATTCTGTGTGATTCTAAGTTTGCATTAAATGAGTGCAACATTTGGGAAAATATGGGTTCTGTGAACAGTAAAATTGTTATTTGATAAAACTTTATTAATTTTAAATTTTCCCCAATGTTTCACATTGTTATTGTAAAAGGTATTTCAAAAATACAATTTATTGCGCACAGAAGTCATAAAATATTCGATAGCTTTGAAATGCTTTTATAGCGTAAAAGCTTCAATAAATAGATTACTAATTACTTAAATAATTGTTTTGCACATTTGAATAGAGTTACGTAAAACAAATTCATTGCTAGACAAATAGATGCTATGGTTCTTTACACGTGTAACTGTAAAGTAGTGTTGTATAGCTTTAACATTTACAATTTTGATTGTATTTTGATTAATCAAAATACGAAAATACTTTTTTATTTTAATTTCGATTTTCAAAAATCAATAAAACACTAGTGTAATGTTATATAGCATCGAATATGGTTTTTTCAAATTTCAATTAATTTACATTTTATTATGGAAATTTAATTTTATCAAACTTATCAGATGGAGTGTAAATACATTTAATAGTAAAAGCTTATAGATTATTAGTCATTAATTTATGTTAATTGTTTTTTTTACTAGAAAATTTTAATTTTCCCCCAAACATTTTTTCTAAACAAGTGTGTGTGTCAAAAGTTCCGCATAGAATATTATTGCTTAGATTCTGAATATTTCTGACATACAATTTAACCAATGGTGACATTAGTTCAAAATGATTACCTCTAGCTCTTGAATATTACCATTTAAACATTTACAGTAAGTTTAGGTTATTTAGACTAAAATGCAAAATTATTAGCTTTATAATGATATAACTCAACGCCACCTATAACTTTAATTTTCTAGTCGATAATTCAATTCAATTTGGACAATAAGATCACAAACGTATGAATAATTTATGATAGTATAAACAGCCAAAAATCAAGTTAATAATTAACATTTTAAATTAAAAGTATTCGCCTTTATTTATCATTTGGTTTAGTTTCAATAAAATTATTAATATTAAAAACTACTGTTCGAAAATTCGATAAATCAAAACTTATAGATTATAATTTTAATTTTCAGGTCCTCAGATGCAAGTTTGGATTAAACTGAAGTTACAAATAAATTTGAATCCAAATTTGATTTTTATCCAAAAACTTGTAGAGTATCTAAAATTTTTATTTGAGAATTATAAATAAAAACAATATTTAATTTTAATTTTTTCGGGAGCAATATTGAACTTTATATGTGCAAAATGTTAATCTGTCCGAAAAAACTAGTAAAAATAATGTTTCGAGTATTAATTATAATTAATTAATTTTTTTATATAAGAAAACTTAAAGATTTTATTTTTCAGTTTCATAATTAACTCGAAGTTCTAATCTTAAAACATAAATGTATTGAAATCTTCGCTCGAAATTGCGTGTTTCAACAACATATTCTCACTAAAATCATAAAACATACTATTAATAAAATGATTGAATCATAAAACGTAAACGTAAAACATAGATAGTACTGAGTGCGCAATCTATGCAACAAAACTGCAAATTCACTATAAATAACACGCGAGTGTACAGTAGATGTATTAGGCTATGCGCTATGAAGTTATGAACTGATGACGTTATTACTAAATACTGATTATACTACTGACTCGACTGTACTGTATTGTGTCGTACTTTGTCTATTATTCATACGCCATTTTACTAAAAGGTTAAATAAGAAATCGCTAGAATCTTCCGATCATATATTCATATATTGAGATATACTGTTATAACAGTTCACTAATTAAACGGTAAATTCAATTTATGCGTAACTATTATTTGGTTAATACAATAAAGCGTTTGAATTGTTTGTTTGAAACGAATAACAGTTAACAAAAACGAAACCGATTTTCTTAATCATTTTGTTTGTTGTTTTACTATAATTGAATAGAAACAATGCCCCGAAGAGGACGTTCGTCTCCATCACCGATGAGGTCAGCGCCGCGCAGATCATCGCCGTCGCCATCACCGACGCGATCATACGCTCGTCCGCCACAACCAGCGGCAGCACGTGCTGCACCTCCAGCACCAGTGGCAGCGCCAGCGAGTGCTGTCGGAGCGCCAGCAGCTAAAGCGCCGGGACTTATGGCTCAAATGGCTGCCACAGCTGGTGGAGTAGCGATTGGTTCCGCTATTGGACACACTGTCGGTCATATGATTACTGGCGGCGGCGGAGGTGGCGGTGGTAACGATAATCAAGTGCAAGAGCAACAACAGCCACAACAATCGGCTCCACAACAGCAACAACAAACCGCTTGTCAGTTCGAATTGAGACAATTCCTAGACTGCACTCAAAACTACGATCTGTCGCTTTGCGAGGGATTTAACGAAGCGCTCAAACAGTGCCGAACCAGCAATGCTGGCAACGTTCAGATGTTCAACTGATTGCAACGTTTGAACTGTTTTCCCCAGCATTTACTAGTTTTTTTAGTTTATAGTTATAATCGATTAAATTAGGACCCAATTAAGCATTAATTAATAATTATTGTTTAGCATTAATTATATATCGTAATAGTAAAAATGATAATTATTTTCTGTTTCTCTCTCTATGTCTCTCTCCTCGAAAACCTTTTAAAGCTATAGTTTACTGTATTTACGTGACTTGGGTTTAAGAGATTCAGAAGAGTTTGTGCTGCGAGAGAATATTTTTTATGAGTAATTGGTCGGCAAATAAAAAAAACTTGTATAAGCGGTTATTAAAAGAAAATAAGAAATAAAAATCAAAATGATTTAAAGGTTTAAATATTTAATATGTCAAGAAATTAAGTGTTTTAAGGCATATTAATGTCATTTTTGTTAAAGCAAATAATATTTCAGATTATAACCGGAAAACGGTATTAAGAAACGGCATATCCATTAATGCTATACTCTATGTGTGCGTAATTTGAAATGTATTTCAGCGATAATCTAATGAATATTCATCGATGCTAACGGTTAGCTATGGGTGTAATTTTCGTTTTAACGTTATTTTGTTTGTTGAACTTAAACGTATTTTGATTATTAATTTATGTTTATTTGAATTTAATCGAAGATTCGGGTAATTTGAGGCAGCATTTGAATTGATTTGAATTTTGAGGTTAGAGTAGAGCGCAGGCACACAACACATTACGTTTTGATTAACCTATTACTCCAATTTGGTGCCGATGAGCCTATTAATGATTTACGCGATTATTTCGCAGTTTATGTTCGTGTTTTTTTGGTTTGACAGAAAAAAAACTTGTTTTTCCCGATACGAAATTTTTTTCGGTCGAAAATTCCTTTTTTCTTCTGTTGTTTTGGTTGATTAGCAAAATCAGATGACAAATGAATCGGTAATTTATTTTGCGCTCAGAAAAAAAGGGTGCATAAAATTTTGTACGTGAACTGAACGAACGGTTTGAAAAAAAAGTTAACTGAACGCCAGAAAACAAATAGTAAATTGTTATTAAACAGAAACAAACAAAAATTAAGCTATTTATAATTTTTAAGGGTTAATTAATTTTTAAGAAAAAACTTTAATTTTTATTATTACTTTAAAAATTATTTCTCGTTTATTTCTCTTGTTTTTCTTTAAATATATTTATCATCGGAAAAAAGTCATCATTCAAAGAATTAATAATTTTTTGTTAACGGATTTTTTTGCGCTCTAAAATAATTTTTGGCGCTTTATCTCTTAATGATCGGCAAAATAGTTATCAAAAAACACTTACGCATTAGTGTTTGTGTCTCGAAAGCATAACACACTTTTGCCGAACTTATAAATTTAATAATAAATCAAATCGAATATATTTAAAAACGATATAAAACAAAAAACACACAAAATCAAGAGAAAATTTATCGGCAAACAAAATTAAAAAATAATCATTAAAGCTTAAGCAAATCGTAGAACGTTTAGTTTATTATTAATGTCATATATCATATTTTTTGGGGTCAATAATAATAATAAACTTAATTTAAGCGACAAAAGTCCGATTTGTGACACGTTATAGCGAAATAAAAAAAATAGAAGTTTTACGGTGAAAAACGACTTTGCGCTTATCTTAGGAAATATCTTTTTTGATATCTATGCGATCGGAGTATTAAATAACCCTTTAATTATAATTATATTGAGTTTTAATTTATGTTATAAATAAACAGCTAATTATTATTATTTATTCATATGAAAATGAAAACACTGTGCGCTTTTCGAAATGCGTTTTAAATATATTACGAAAATGGTTAATGGATTTCGTTTAATTAATTTGCCGGTTCGCTAATATATTATTTTTTAATTTATTTAAAACTTTATGCCCAAACCATAGGATTAAAGCGATAAAAGAATTTCGAGTAAATGTACATAAAAATGCTTAAGATATTATCGGGAAAAAATTTTTTATTTCACTCCTAATGAGACGAATTAGTTTTTTTATTTATTTATAATTTAGCTTTTATTGGTATATATTAGAATGCATAAAATTTTTATTAGATGTGCGCTGCATTTTTCGTAAAATTTACATTTAAACCAAATTATTTTACGTTATGCGCTGTTTTAGCGTAAAGTTATGCTAATTAAAACGACAACATCCATAGAGGGCTCACTAACTTATTTCGTTAGTTTACTTCTATATATAGTTTTCAAACCAATGGTAAAAAGGGAGATAAAAATGATTAACCGTTAACTATTTCTTATCTTAGATTAATATTTTCATAAACAAATTTAATCATTATTTTTCCTTATCATTTCACCAACTAATATATACCATTTTCAACTAACCCTTTACTCTAAAACGACTTACGCTTGTTTTTGTTATTCGATAGTCAAATCTAATCAGTTCACTGTGTATTAGAGTGCATTAATTATAAACTATAATTTTTTTGGCCGTCGAATTAAGATTACGAAGATTTATTTAATATAAAACGCTAATCTCTTTAAAGTTAATGCGATAAAGTCAGATAAAAACGATTTTCTTGAAAATGTCAAACTATTATCATTATCCGAACTGATAGCGAGCGATACACGCGGAAAGTTTCCGTAAAGAATTTTTCCCGAAAACTTTTTCAAACTAAAATTTCATAAGTTAAATACTAGATGGCATTATTGATGTCGATGTTGGGATTTAAGAGTGCAATTTTTACGATCTTTTTGTTTTATTTTGGTTCGTCGAAACACGTTTAACCCTTTATAGCTACCAAATAATTTATGCATTCTTTGTTAAGCGACTCGAATTTTATTATTCATTTGTAGCGACAAAAATTTTCTTCGTAAAAATTAATGAATGTTCTTTGAAATATTTAAATATTTTCGCACAAATTCTCAAATATTTATATAAAAAAATCCGGTTCAATGTTCGGGTGTAGAATCTATTTTTTTCTTGAATATGTGAACTATTTTTAATGCAAATAAAAATTAATAGAATTATCGATTATTTTAGGCAAAGTAAAAAGAAAAATATTCGATCGCAGTGTAAACCAATTAAAGAAAATTAGTAGTGATTTGGATTTAAAGGTTCATATTCTTAACATTTTAAATTCGATTTTGGGATTAAATAAAATTTATATATTATACATATTAAAGAAAGTAATTTTTGCTTCGCAGTTAACAAAGAAAAATACGTGCGAATTTCATTTTAATTTTTTGTACAATTTATTCGACACATAATCACATTAATCTCGGACACATAAACATAAATTAAATCTTTTTTTAGAAAATAAACACCCACTCAAATGTCTTATTACAAAATAAAATTTTTAAAATAATTTATTAATTGGTTGTAACACTATTTGTTATAATTTTTAATTGAGGCTTTTTGTCCCAAACAAAAACACAATATTTTTTGGCTTCGATAGCAATCTATAATTTTCAATATAAATTGACACGTGTCTCGTGACTATATTACGCACATCTCAACGCAGATGTCAAAAATAAATCGCTCCCACTTTTTCGCAAAAAGCGTAAGCTTCAAAAAATCGCTATAAAAGTAAATGGTATTTGACATTATAATTATTATTATGAAATAATATTTAGTTTTCTTTGAAATTTGTGTCTATATTTTTTTACAATATTCATTAAAAAATGATATAATATATATTACATTTAAAAGTTTTCATTTCACATTATAATACATTCAAAACGATAATGTTGTTGCTGTTGTTGATGTTCAGTTGTGTGTAATGGCATCGAATGCTAATTGCTTTCGGTTTAATCGACTAGAAATCATAAATTACAACATTCGGGTCCGAATTTGATGCATTAAATTAAATAGTAATAATTTCCTATTTTATGAACAGAAAAATCGATTTAAGTGTTCTAATTGTTACTGTGATTTAGCATTAATAGATGGCACACGTTTAACGTAATAAATAAATGACATCTGCGAAACAAGTAGAATCGTTATTTAATGGATAGTTATTTAATAAACTTGCGAAACCAGTTTAGTGGGAAAAAATTTACTTATGCTCACGAAGTTTAATGGGGATAAAAATATTTCTTTCTCAGCGGAATAAAAACATTTTTCTTAAGGCTTTTGTTTATAAAAACGTTCTTCTCTTTTCTCCATACGAAAAGATTAAACAGAAGTTTCGGAGTTGAGTCGAAACACAAATTTATTGCTTTTTGGATCTATAACTTCTTCGGAGATATTGAAATGTGGTAATTGATGAACAGACACGAGAAGCGATACGTCTCCCTGTCTCAGCATAAATACGGTGCCGACTTCTATAGTGCGCGAAAGCAATATATCACAGACGAGACTCCAGCTCTGAATTGGTTTATGTTCCGAGTCATTCTGAAGTACCGGACCAGACACCAGATACTTCTCCAGAAACGCTTTTGGGCTCATGTCGAAGCTTAAGCACAGCGCTAAGTGCTCTATTATTGACTGCATTGTGTGACGCGGCTGTTGGCGAGTGATTCGAAGATACTTTTGCAGCGCTCGAGCCATCGACGGAAATATGGCCTGAGCTGCGTCTTTCGGGTCCATTGGTATCGCTGGTCCTGGAAAATAGCATCGTATAAATAAATAGCGCATCAATACTGATAAATAATAATAAAGTTATGAAACATAAAACTGATTTATTATAAGTTATACTTTATATTATATTTGAACTGAACTATCATTATAATCAAAAAACCGAAAATTCTCTCTATTATTGCTCTCTCGAGGCGCACATTATTTTTAGATTCTCAAACTCATTCTTCCAGAACTGAAATAAGGACCGGAAAAGAGTAGGGGAATATATAAATCGCTTTCTCTCGCTCTCGAAACAAATACGCATTTATATTCTACAAGAATAGCATTATATCGTGCGTATGTGTGTGTGTCTGCCGTTTTTTAAAATCAAAAATCTACGACGATTTTAAACGAAATAAATGGATGGCAAGTAATATAATAAATTGTGCATACACTAAATAAAGATTAAAAATACCTTTACAAGTTTTTTATTTCACGGAAAAAATGTGCAGTAAATCAAACGCTATATTGACAATGAGCGCTACCGTAACCGACATGAAGAGTAATGTCGTGAAAGCTTATTGCCATTAAATCGCAAAAATTATATTTACTGGCGTGAAAGCGAAATCTTTTCCCCATATTTCGGTGTTCAAAGACGTTTCGAATAAAGTAGCCCATGGCTTGGGATCGACTCGATTAAATATAAACTAATGGCAAACCCAAAAACAGTATACAAAAGGTTTTTTATTTCAAGTTAAAGCCTTCAAAATAATTTATGACTTAACCGGATATCAAATTTTAATATCGACGCAAAAATACAAAAACGAACGAATATGTGAAACTAATTTTAAAACATTCAAAACCATAAAGTTTTTTCAAGTTTAAATTAAGGCTACAAGACTACAAGTTTTAAGTTATTTTTATATTTTCAGCCTTAATATCCTATTTCTCAACAAACCTTTACTACATTTTAAAATTCATTTTCGAAAATCATTTATATGGTAAACATTTATACTAAAATATGTAGTTATTGCGAGAAAACATATTCATGCTATAAATTTTGTGGAAATTTAAAAACAAACATTTTTGCCAAAAGACGTATTAAAAAAACAAAAATCATATATATTTTTGTTTAATATAAATTATACTTAGTTTCCACGTTGTAATGCGAATAGAAAACAATAAAAATAATTTTGAAATAAACAAATGACAATTAATAAATCAACAAATTTCTGGATTACAATATTGGGCAGAGTTTGGATCTCACGATTCGAACCGTATTATTAAACAACGATCAAATGAGCGCTCGAGACGAGACACACTAACTTTCGTGACTCTCTATAGCTTTCATGACAAGTTTTTTTCTACCTTCGGGTCATTATTTGTTTAACTCTCATGACATTAGCGCTCGCACTCAGTAACCAATTTAAAGATTAAAAGTCAAGCAAATTATTTCGCCATTTTAAGCTTAATTAAATAAGTTTTCGATGAGAAAATATGATTTCAGAATTTCTTTGATTTTCTTATGGTTAATAGAATTAAATAATACGAATTTTATAACCGGAAGTTCTAAAAATTTAATTACGATCTATAAATAGCGAAACTTTGAAAAACATTGGAACTGTCAGAGAAAACTGTTCGTCTCTCGATCTCACATAATTAGAGTAAATTGCTGTGGAAGTAAAGCTCTTCAGTTTCATTTTACCAAAAAAAACCATTTAGTTATGCACTGATGACAAGACTGATATAAAGCTGATAAGTATAGTAATCTCTCTCTCTCTCTCTCTCTCTCTCTCTCTCTCTCTCTCTCTCTCTCTCTCTCTCTCTCATCCCTAGTAAAATAAGCGTTAAAAATTACATGAATCGAAAACTGAGACTAAAAATGACTATAAGGTTAGGGATAAAAAAATTTGGCAGTTTCTTATATTTATGAAAGTAAATGAATCAGTGGTTACCAAAATGATAGTGCATTACTTTGATATATGATGTATAGAGAAAAAACGCGAGAAATAGATGAAGAGAGAGAACGACAGAACACTTTTTTTGGGGAATAGAAGTCGTATAACTCGCTAAAGTAATTACGGGTATGTCAACCGGACAAGAAATGCGCTCACATGTTGACATAATCATTTGTTCATCGCTTACTACAGCGAACGTGAGACAAATTTGGTTCACTCGATTGTGAACAACAGCTCACATCTCTTCTAAATGCTTTGTTTTTTCGCTGTTAATGCAATAAAAAGCATTTCTGGGGCACACATACGAACACATACATTGAATACAATACATAGATAACAACCATATTAACAACATTAACAACAAGTACAGTGCGCTTATCTTATCTCCAGATAATTAGACCAGTTATCTGATTATTTATTATTAAATTTAAAAAATTGTTATAATTGAAAAAAAACTAGCGAGTGCTGCGATGCGAACGATAGACAAAAAACTGCTGCGTTCGCCATACAAATATGAGCGCAAAATTTTTATACAAACGATTTTTTGTCAGAATAGTTTAGCGAAAATATATGATATAATACGATTCACGAAAACGCATTATCGCGTCATGTTTTCCATACACTCATTGCTTATAAAGCGCTTCTTTAAGCAGTTCGACAGAGTTTATACTTTATTTTTCATTGAAGAGTGTATTATTTTTTTATGCTTGAAGGCACAAAAACTCATTGGCCAGATGTTTTGGGGTGTGGAACGCGAATATATGCGAGATTTAGATTCTTTCGCTTTTATGATTATAACGTGCGAGTGCTGGACAAGTGAACCTAAAGTAATCTCTCCCTCTCTTTCTCTCTCTATATCTCTCTCCCATTTCTCAGGTTAATTGCACTCAAACGCGCATAATAATTATCATTTTTTGTGATGCAGACTCGATTTATGTTTACCAAATATGGCCGTTAGAAACAAAAAACGCATTGTCTGGGGTTATATATAAAGTAACTGCGTTTTGTTTTTTAGACATTAAGAGTTTTAAAATAACAATTGAAAAAACCCTATTATACTGAGGAAAGAATAATACATAGTGATTAGTATGCTATGCGTTACGTCTTAATTACAGTAAGAATCTTTTCTTTTAACACTGTTGTCACTGCTTTTCGCCAGTAATAAAACATGTGGTGCTGGTTGTCATTGCTTTTTGCACTTTTGTCATAGCTTTTAACTATCAAGCAAAA
>JAQGAW010000246.1:0-35431 GCA_034698025.1 Phthiracarus crinitus
TAGGCGCATATGTGTATTGTTTTAACGTATTTATATATAAATTTTATACGTCGAAAAGTTGCTACAATTATACGTTCATCATTCCTTATTGTGATTGTTTACTATATCTCATTTGCAAATCCATATAAAAAATTAAAGCCCTTATGAGACATTTTAGAAAATTTAAATAACTATTAAACGCTATTTTATTCAAGTAAACAAATATTTTCAAAGAATAATATTTGTGATATACGGTAGTTGTCTTGTTTTAATAAAAAAATTGTAAATTGTGACTGTAAATAAAAATTGAACAATTTTAATACTTTAAATAGTAATTATGTCAAACAACTTATTTCGTTTTCAATTTCGTTTAATGGTCACTAAACGAAAACTTTAAATGATTATTTGTAAAACAGAACCAAATGCGCGAAAAAAATGTCACTAGTGATGAGCTCAGGAACCCGAGCCTTTTAAACACTAGTTGCCAAAAAACTTTTTGCGTTTATGTCATATGATACATAGGGTCGGAACATCTAGTGGGGTCAGATCCTGGAAATCTCAATTTTTAGAGTGGGTCAAAAACTCATCGGATATGAACGATAATTTTTTCTGCCATCGGACCAAATTTTTTTTCAAATTTTTTTTCCAATTTTTTATCGATAGAAGCCTAAACTACGCCCCTAAAAAACTAGACGAATTTAAACGATAATTTTTTAAAAAGGGGTCACAAAAACTCATCGGTTTTAATGCACAATTATTTTACATTTGACCAAAAATTTTTTAAAATTTTCAATTATTTTCTCGTCCTTGAATTTTCCCAATTTAGGGTGGGTAGGTGGTCGAATTTTCCAAATTTCTAGGGGGGTCAACCCTTGTGTAACTATGGTTTATGTATAAGATATTTAGATTATAGTCTAGTGTGCAGCCACAGATTATGGCTTCGCTGCCATTTCTATGGCAACATATGTACCGATTGTTCCACAATTAACGCAAAAGCTTTTATATTTATACTAATTTCGGACAAATAGAGTAAAATATATTAAGGTAAGAAACATACCGAAACATAAGAAACTAAACTTAACAACAGGTGCGCAAGATTTGAAGACATTAAAGTATTTATGTAAATCTATTTTCAATAGACTTTAAAATGTTAACCCAAATCCTGAGCATTCTTTATATTTTACTCTATTTGTCCGAACTTTGTATAAATATAAAAGCTTTTGCGTTAATTGTGGAACAATCGGTATTGCTATGATAATAATGATTTTTATTTAAAAAACCTTAAATTGCAATTATTTTAGGATTTTTTGGTTACGTTTCTATTTATCATTTAATAGTAAAGCCATATTTGTATTTTAAACATAATAATGGAATTAATTGCAATTATTATTAATTGATTATGAGAATAAGTTCAAGCTCAGACCAGCTAGCTTAAGCTAGCTCAAGCTCACTTCAAAGTAGAGTGCGAAACGGGCCCCAGACAAAAAGTATCGTGCTTTATCGGGCTCGGTCCTTAAGTTGAGAAAATCATACCGGGCCGGGCTTTCGTTTTAAATTTTTTAGGCCCGATTTTGAAGTCACTTTCAAATTTTTTGGTATGTTATTAACAAAATTGTAAGAATATGTTGTGAATTTTATTTATTTCACTTATGTTAACAGTATATTTAAATGCTAGAATATCCTTTCTTAACTACATTAATTGTTTTTAATGATTTTGACTATAAATTAATATTTTTTATTACAACTTAATGGTTTCGATGAAAAAATCGGGCCAAAAGGGCTTTCTTAATTTAAATTTGTTGGGTTTTTTGTCGGGCTCGGGCCTTAACTAATATTGCAAGTTTTAATGTAATACAATTCTTTAGAAAATACAAAATCATCAGATAAGATCTCAAAACATTTTTTATTAAATGAAAATTAAATTTTTAAAATTGTTAAAACTGAAAAATTTAAAATTTTTATTTATAAGTAAGCTCAAGCTAAACGGATTAAAGTAAGCTCAAACTTAATTATTTAATATTTTGAGCTTAGAAAAATAAGCTTAAGCTCATTGCATCCTAGATTTTGAGCGAAGCTCAACCGTTCAAACTCAAGCTCAGGATAAATTAGCTTATTCTCATAATTAATTATTAAATTAAAAAAAGTTAAAATGGAATGAAACAACAGATCTCTCCACTATAGCTCTAAGCACTTACTGGTAAACGTAATTTATGTGTTGATACTCGTGATCGTAATAACCTTTTATTTACATTTAATATATTTTTGATTACGAGTATTGGTTCGGTATTTGTGACCACAACAGCCACGAAATGGTTGATTTCAATCCGAACGATAACTCAATCCATTTAAGCGAAATCGATTGGAAAGCGCGTTACGAACAGTTGGCGAATGAGAGGAATTGGGACGAAGAAACGGAATTCGTTGGACTCAAACGATTGGGCAAAACCTATTCAATGCTCGAACCGTACTATAAGTTTGATGGCGTGCCTGAACACCAACGCGGATATGACCGCATGTGGTATCCATTCATTACCGGCGGTCTATGTCTCGCAGTCAGTCTTTTCTCAAACAGAACTTTTAGCAGAAATTATTATGGAAATATCTTATCACACGTCGCATGGGCTGCCGGCGGAGGACTGTTCGGTAATTTTGTGTATTACTGGTTCAATAGACGAGCGAAAGATAGGGAAGCAGTGTTAAGACATTACATGATTCTTCACGAACACGAGTTACCGATAATTGGTTAGCATATGATCGTAATTCAACTTAATTTTTGTTAAAACCGATTTTACTATATTTCAGAGCGAAAAAAGTTTAGCGAAATAATGCGTCCGTGGGTTCCATTCCGACCTTCGAATGGACCGAAATGGGCGAAACTGACACCGTTTCCCGAACCTTTGAGAGAAAATTTGTAGACGTTATCCATTCAAAGCTTATTATCGATACAACTTTACTGTTAACACTCAAATTTAATTCGAATTTAAATCAAATATAATATATAAAAACCGTATAAATTTAGAAAAACGTTTTTTAATTTTAAATTCAAATTATAATTAGTAATCTTATAGTAATCGCAACTGTTTTTCGACAGTCATATGCGGCGATGACATCGATTCCGATTCGTTACGATCTGTAAATAGAAAATTGATTTAATTCGTGTATAAGAGCTTGGATTTCGCTGTATATCTCGATTAGTTATCTAACAAGTAATAAAACAATAGCTTATTCGGTAAATGTTGTGTGTTATTATAGTCGTCAACGAGAAACTTTAACAATGAAACTTTCTTAAGAAGAATATTATTAAAAATATACAATAGATGGCGCAAAAAGAATTTACATAAAACAATGGCATTCCCATAGAAATAATGATATTCCCAGATATAAATCAAAATTTTTAAAAACTTAGCAAAACACATGATTTTAAAAGTTTCTCTCCGGAAACTTTCTAAAAGAAACTTTCAGTGAAGGTTTCTCCTCTTCAGACCAAACGGGAAATTTTGTACAACTATAGGTGTTATGGCATATAAACGTATCATTTAAGAGTAAAAATATATTTAAGTTTTTTGTTTCGTGAAAAACTGTCATTCATTATATTTGATGTATGGATGTGTGGCTGTATTTACTTATATTTTCATCTAATCCTAGAATTAAGTTATAAAATCGTGTTTAATTACCGTTAAGAAAGTCGTCGAAATCAATGGTCTCATCCTTACCGGTGAGCACATCGAGCATAACATTAGAACTGGCCATAAACGGCAAGCGTCCGATGTGTTGAGCGGCTCTTCGTTCGTACATGAGTCTCAACGGCGCGTGAATGCCTTGAACTGACTTAAGCAAACGGTAATTACTATTATCGATGCGCTCTTCACGCGTTCTCTCCATCGCTTCCAACGGATGCTTTCCACACGTTTCTTGACGTATTGAACCAAATCTTTATACCAAATTTAATTAATCATAGATAAATAAAAACACATCCATTCAACAAAAATCATGTTTAATACAATACCCGTTACTCATAAGCGATTTTTCTGGATTGTGTTTCACTTCCATTGTATTATTGATTTCGTTTTGATAGCGTTATCCGATAATATTTCCAAATATTAAGCGTTTAATTGTGTTTTGATAGTTTAAAATATCGTATGATTTAACGTCAAATAGTATTAATAATTGAACATAAAAATCTGCAAATCATTAACGCACATATTTTTATTCATCAATTCAGTTGATTTGTGCGCATATAATCTACAAATATTTTTATGACGTCATTTTACTAGCGTTTTCTTTATAGAATAAAATGTCAAACGCGAATATGCGTACAATTTAGCGCCACATAGTTATTAAAAAGCAAACGTAAATCGCATACAATCGTTAAGAATTACATAAAGGCGTTAATATTGCGAGAGTTAAACATATTTATAGTCGCAGTATCTATGAATCGAACATCAATTGATGAGTTTGAACGGTAGATGTCAGCATAGCTTACGATAAAACTGTTATTATTCGTGTTTATATCGAATTTGACACTAGTTTTGGCGCCAAAATAAATACTGATTTCGATAATTGAATTTATTTATCATATTAATTATTGATATTACGTTTAATCACAAAATGAGTGAAGAGTTATTCACGTCAGCGAACGATGAGTTTTGTGCGGAATTATCGAAATTATTGAAACACATTCAATGTTCGATTTGGTATACGATTTCAATTCATTGTTTATTTCATATTCAATTAATTCAATTTGATTTGTATTTTAGTCACAATTTAATGGTTAAACCTGTGGTAACGCAATGTTTGCACCGATTTTGTGGCGAATGTATTGCGCGATCGATTCAATCGAACACTCATCACATTAATCGATGTCCAGTTTGTTGCGAACAAATCATTGATTTATCGCTCAGAGAACAGAATCAGTTAAATGATGTGATCATTAAATGCACAAATACTATCGATGTGTTGAAAAATGACCACAATTTATCGAAATTTTTCGATAATACTGTTTTAAATTCACTCAATGATTCAACGATTGCCCAAAATATCGATAATAATTGCAATCAAAATAAAGAAAACGTTGAATCGATTGTCGAGCAAAATATAAGCGAATTGGAATCAAATGAACAAAAATCGGTAACTATTGACGAACCGATGCAAAGTTGGCCATCAATTGACTCAATTCGTATTGACATGAATGATACCAATGATAGCAATAATACTGAAAAATTATCGGAAACACGAAACGATCGTAATTTAAGTAATTCTCCGCTTAATCTCTCATCTGATCACAAACAATCAAATAATTTTATTGAACTCATTAATGATAATAAGCATTCAAATGTGGAGAAAATGAACACAAATCAGAGTACAATTCAATCGAACAGTTCATTACAATCTAAAACTGAACACTTAATCGTAAACCGATCATCGGTTTCGTTCAGTTATCGACAAAAACCAAAACTAAATGATATTTTTGATAAAATTATTGAGAAATCAACTAAAACTCATTTGAGTTCTAAGAAAACATTGAAACCATTAAACAGTAATAGAAAACGGAAAATGAATAAACCAAACAGACGTTACAATATTTTGATGGAAGACAAAAGTGATGTCGATTTAGATTCTGCTAAAAATGTGGAGCATTTGGTCGAACCGATCAGTAAATCAAACCAACAAAATCAAACATCGAAATCAGCGACTAATTTGATATTAGGAAATGTTAACGAAAATAACAGTTTAAAGAGAATTCGTAATATCGAATCATCTGATGATCAAATGATTGATAAGAGAATCAAACTCAACTCTACTGATGTTGAATCGGAACATGAAAATAGAAATGTTGACGCATCTGATGATGAGTTAATGTTTTCGATTCATTCATACAATGATGAAACAAAAGATTCATCGAATGTAACGTTAAATAAATAAGTTTCATAAAATTACTTATTATCTAACATTTCTAACATTTAGTTAATTTCGTCCGATGTTTCGATGAAAAATAATATGAGCAGTCAAACGCCGTCATTACGTTCGAGTCCAATCATATTTGATCCATCTTTTAGCTCATTTTGAGTGTTTAACATTAAATTCATCGTTAAACATAATTATCGAAATTTGTGGAAAAAATTTTATTTAATTGTATCAAATAATATTTGTTAAATATTTTCTAAACAATTATTTATTTTATTTCACATTAAATATTATAAAAATTTATTATCTGTTGTATTTAATTTGAATTCAATAGTTATTTATGTCGACGCAGTTATACACAACAAATTATAAATTAATAAGTACAGTACGTGACAGTAGTGGCAAAATTGAGGCGACTTTTGTTGTCTCTTCAGTCTCATGTTTTCGCTTTGATTGATGGCATGAATAAGTACACAGAGTTTTGCCCAATAGCTCCGAGTTTACCAGATTTGTGGTTTAGATTTCAAATGCAAAAGCAATTATTAGTGCCTCTGAAGCTTATGATTGCATTGAAACCAATCCAAAACCATATTCAACTCCAATATTAAGTTTGCATTAATAGTTTCACTGATGCTGAGTTGTGAATGCAAATAGATTGTCGATGGTTTAGTGGGTATATCCTCCAAAACTCACTATTAACGGCTATAATGCTCATCCAAAATAATAATTAGTGCTATTTTTGCATTTCGGTAACTCATTGAGTTAGTTGTGCTCAAATCATCGTAATTCACATACAGATTTATATGCGATTATCAGTAATTATTTTTAAGTTGAAAATAAAATTTATTAATGAAATAAATGGCATAAAAATTTTTACGACTATTATTCCATTCTTTATTTGTTTTAGTAATACAAACGCAAATCAATGTTAAATTCAAAATTATAATAATTATAAGGTAATTGAAAAACAAAACTAATTATACAGTAAAACAAATCTACGGATAGAATAAATAGATTATTATGTACGCAAAAAAATGTTCTTAAATCATATTTAAAACTATATCAATATAGGTATGTGATGTGATGTGGACAACAACCAGAAAATGAGTTTAAAATCCTTAAATGATCACAAGTTTACGTGTTTCGCATCAAAAATCGAACATTAAAATACATAATTTTAAATGATAATGATAATTTATCATATCACTTAAAATTAGTAGAAATTGTTTTTTTTTGGATTGACTAGCCTTATTCTACCACATACGGTATTATAAATTAGTTTATTGTGCATTTATCGTACTTATGCCTGATCGCGTTTTAGCTAAGAATTCGCGCGTTTTTCTAAAATTTTAAACAATTCATTTAATAGACTATAAGCTTGTTTAAAGAATCGTACGGTAAATTGTTAATACACTTATAAAATCTAATTAGTCTACAATTAAACTCGAGTTCGCATTGCATTCTCGTTCATATTTATTGTTTCCAATCATTTTATTTAAAACAAAAACTTTTCGAACACGTTTTTTACTTTGAATAGATTTAATACTTTACAATATTTCTTTCTATACAGTATTTATAATGATTTTAAAAGTTATCGTATATATTACTTAATATTGTTTTAAAATATATATTATTACTATGAATTAAAAAGTTAGAATTAATGTTCAAACATATAACTATAACACATAAACATACGGTAAATACTGTATTGTTACTAATGCTTGCAATTTATTTGGTTGTTGTTTGAATTAGCGGAACATAAAAAGAGATAACATTTAACGTTACACACCGTATGATTTAAGAACAATGTTAGAGAACATAATAAGCTTAACATAGTTAGCATTTTTATGGCACTACAAACAAAATATGGGCAAAACACATATTTTAATTTTAAAACTTATTCGTGTGATATTTAAAGAATATAATAATATACGTATTTAACAGTTAAAACACAATCAATTATTAAAAACCAGTTTTTTGTTATACATATTAAAATGCATATTTTAGTTAATAATTTAAAAGCGATAACTAATTCTCTAATATGCATAAAAAAATATATTTAGAAAATTATACATATTTTGCTTCAATGTGTGTATCAATTTTTATATACAGTACATACTGTAAGGTATACATAAATGTATATATTTATATATATATCATTAATATTTTAGGCAATTTATACCAGAAATTCCATCACAATTTAAACTTTGTTTCAAATAAGATATGAAAGTAGATAAGTTAAAAACTAGTTGATGAATGAACACAAACAAGCGCTTAATCGATGTATATTATAATCTGATGATATTATATATTTTTTATCATAAAAACTAAATTATTAAATCTAAAATTATTCTCCTAAATTAAACATTAATCTGTAACAGATAATTGTGCAAATCCTGTCAGAGTTTTCTCGTCTAAATAATCTTTATTATCGGTAGGATTCTGTTCGGAAAAAGAAAAATTTCAATTAAATTTATCTCAAAATTAAACGATTAACGTTAAAATAATTTCATTTGTTTAATGATAAAAAACCCAACAATTTTTAAAACTATCGCATTAACAATTAAAACAAAGAATAAGAGTATATTACGGTACTTACTAAAGCAAAAATGACAGATCTTGTTGATGTGCGGTCAGCTATAAGTTTTTTCAAATTGGCTGCAACAACCAGAAAGTCTTTATTATCAACGAGGCCAGCAGTTATTAACTCCTGAGAAATACCTTCCGCAGTGTCTGCAAAATTAAAATTTATACCAGAGTTAGAGATTGAATTTTAGATAAGCTTTTATCGAAAGTAACACTAATTCTGAATACCTTTGTCAGGAGTGAACTCAAATCGTATGTCATTTAACTCCTTCTTCGCGTTTCGGATTCTCAGCACTAAATTAATAGACACTGTCATTGCATTATTATGGTTATCGGTATTATTTGGCGTATTTGAGTCTTGAATTGACTGAACACTAGTTTTATTATTGACGTGATTGTGATTGGAAGCTGTGTTGCAAATCTCTCCGTTATTAGGACTGTGTCCGCCACTTCCACCGCTACCAGATTCCTTCTCTTCTTTCACATCTTCTTCATCCGACGACCAGATCCAGTCTCCGGCTTCAGTTCTATGTAATCTACCGCTCGCTCCTTGAGTTCGACGGCTTGTCTTCGCTTTTTTAGTTCTCTCTTCCAAACTCGGAGCATTCATTAACAGTGTTTTTTGTAAATAGTTTTTATCCTATTCATACAATCGAAAACAAAATATAAAGATAAACATAAAACATAAAAATAACATAAACATGAAGCTATACTTTGGCTTTTCTAAAAAACTGGTGCTTTAATAATTCAGTAGCGGATGGCCTTTTGGAGGGATCTTTTTGGAGACAATCTGTGATCAGTTTGCGAATCGATTTTCCATAATTTTTATATTGATCTTTTTCGTCGGACACCGATTCAAGAGACGGCGGATCGTTTTGAAGTGTTAGCATCAGAACCTATATCCAAAAAATTCAATTTTAACACTCAATTCTATTTACCGTAAATTGAAATACTTTTATACCTTCATTGGCGGATATTTGTGATACGGAGCGGTTCCGGTAATAAGCTCGAGTGCGGTTATGCCAAAGCTCCATATATCAGCCTTAAAGTCGTAACCGGTCACCTGTTCCATCACTTCAGGAGCCATCCAACAAGGAGTGCCAACAAAAGTGTGCCGCGATTTCTGGCGAGACAAGTCTCCTCCAGTTGCGAGCCACGAGCTCACACCGAAATCTATTTTTATTAGAAAATACCTATAGTCACGTAACTTTAACGAATAAAGCATTTCTAATAATACATAAAATATTAAGAACTTTATGTACATTTAATTAAATTAAAATTTTATTAGAGTAACAAACAATAATTTAATTTTTAAAAAAATTACCGGCAATCTGTACGGAGCCGTCGTCGCCCAACAATATATTTCCAGCTTTAATATCGCGGTGTATTTGTCCGTTATTATGAAAATATTCGAGTCCTTTGAGCACTTCGCGCAAAACTGTAGCGATGGTCGCCTCATCGAAAACGCCGTGACGACAGTCTTCCGACTTTACCCTATGCTTTATTATATCTAATAACGAACCTATTGAATGGTGAAATGGAAAAAAACATTAGCGATTAAATAATTTTGTTTGCAATCTGTTAAGACACGAATTAAATAGAATTATCGATCATAAGCTTATAAATATGAAATTATTAAGCAAAATATAAGTTACTCTATTAATTATTTATAGCATTCATACCGATTTAGTATTTCACGAATGTTTTTTGATCGATAAGATATATACATATACTATTATCAATATTTGCTTACGAACGCGTTTTCATTAATAGATAATAGTCATTCGAATATTTTATCTTTTCATTGTAAATGACAGTAAATTAAATTTGATATCAATAATGCAATGCACTTCAATTCAATATTATTTGCATTGTAGATATTTTTATTATTCATTCCAGTTTTTTAATATTTCAATGAATTTCTGTTTAATAATAATTAATATATTTATATTTTATAAAATAAATTCGATTAAAAAAATAATTTTGAAAAAATTTACTGTTTGTGGAGAAATTCAAGATCATTAATATCCAAAGATAAATTATTTAAGCGCATAATTAAAATTTTAGATAATAAACTGTGCCAATATTTGTCAAAATTGATTTATTTTTAAACTTTACATTATTAACATTTTATAAAAATCCATCAAAATATTTCTCTGCAAATATTTGACTTTAATACATAATTTATATAAATATCGAAAAAAGATGTTTAATTCATAAATAATTTATTTTCTATTAATAAATTATGAATCGCGTGTTACGATGGAATTTGTTATATTACAGTATTTGCTTATTTTAATATTAATCAAATTGAATCACAAGATTTATTTCATGCATATTTTAGTGACTGGTTGTGTGACAACACATCGGATTCTGATTCTATTCACGAATATTTGTGAACAACCATTAATTAAAATGGAACCAAAACATTATGTTTAATTAATACCAGTAATAATTTAATAAAAACGGAAACAAACAATCAAAACTATTCAACAATTGTCACTTAATGTTTAACTTAAAAATAAATAATGGGTAAAATTTTAATTCTTCTTTCGAGTTCGTTAAACACTGGAATAAAGTAAATTTACAAAAATTGTCAAATCATTAAATGAGAGCCATTAATGATAAATTAGCAGATTTTAGGGCATTTCAAATTCATGTTTTTAGCATAATATTATTTGGCGATAAGTAAAACAAATTTGACAAAAACACAAATCAATTTTTTGTAATTACTGTGTTACGAACTGTCAAAGATTTCAGACTAAATATCGAAATGGACGACAAGCGCGTAGTAAACTGGTGTGAAAGAAAAACTAATTTCTCAAATAATTAAATGGCAATTTTATTTTATGGCGAATTGTGTCGTTTATATCAAAATCAAAATATAATTAAAATAAGGAATTTGCGAGCAAAACAACACTAACGCAACAAATAATAGAGTAATTATACTGTTTTTTGATATAATATAACTTGCAATAGATTTAAGGATAATAGAGGAAGTGTTACCAATTTTTTCTAACTCATCAAAACCATAAACCCATACTAAACTCGTTAACTTTAAATGATTTTTTAACTCGTCATTAAAAAATGTTAAAAACTATATGTTTATGCAATTTGTTTTATATTTGAAATCGAATCAAAACCAAAATTAAAACCAAAATTAAAATCAAACGAAATCAGTTCATACCTCCGCCAAGAAGTTTGATAATGAGCCACAACTCCTCCTTCACCACGAATGACGTGAAATACGTGACAACGTTCTCGTGATTGCATGCGGACATCGCTTGAATCTCTTTGAGCAGTTCGTCCATCGATGTGTTCCACTTTTCCAGATTAATCTTTTTGATGGCACATCTCTCGCGTCTTGGCTTACAGTACGCCGAGTGTACAGACGCTGTGGCGCCGACACCTGAACACAACACACAACACATACGCATTATTATCAAATTATTAATAGACGTTTACAATAAACAATAATAAATGTTTTTTGATTACGTTTTATCGTTAATAATAGTATTTATAGCTAAACATATAATTAGTTAAGAGAAGGACAGATATCTTAGTTTGTTTGATGACAGATGCGTAAACATTAATAAATTACATAAATAGTTAATTACGATTTAAAATTCAATGATTGAACGAAACAATACGTTTTGTCAATAACTGAATCAAAATAGCGATTAACTGCGGTTATGGATCACATACCGATAACTTCTCCGACTTCATAATCGTCTTTATTATTAGGCCATCCTTGCGGCGGACTCTGTACCACTTCAGCCATCTTTGCCGCTAATATTTCTCCAGTTGACCGTCGAGTGGCGCTCAGCGATCGATTAGCGATACTGACGCTATCACTGCTTTTATTACTTTTATGAAAGCCGTTCGTCAAAACTTTTCCGTTACTCGCGTACCGATCACTGATCTGCTGAGCGTCTTCTTTAAGTAGATCTTTGGTAGCGCTGATTCGCCTGTAAGTGCCAGGAGACGACTGGCACTGAATCGCAGACTTTTCTGCCACTTTAAACGTCGCCCTATTTTTGAAATGAAACGCAAAACTATTGATTAGCATTAAATCGTTCATATTTTCGCTGTGGTTTGGTTTGGTTTGTTCCTCTTTAGATCATAACTCGTTTAATAATATAAAGCGAAACAGTTTGCAGACATATTTTTATATATGTGTGCCACAAGTAGTGGTAATAATAATAATAATAATAGTATAGTTGTTTTATTGCATAAAAAGAGTAAAGGTATGGAAAAAAATATGATAATATCAAATGAAATATATAAAAATATTTGCATAAAGAAGAGAAGAAGAATGTGTTATCAATGGTTCAGATGAATCAACAACAAATGCTTATTCCTAGAAACCTCGAAACTCTCTATCAATAAAACAATCACACAAAACAGTTATAGCACTTCGCGCGCAGATATGTGTTAACCGATTCAATGATTACAGACTTGTTTTTATATCGACATAATTAAATTACATTTTCATGGAAAATAATAAAAAGTAATCCAAAAAATTGTTTTCCCAAAATTTTGACTATTTGTGAAAATCAAATTGCGTTTCACATGTCATAAAACTTTGTGCGAAAATTCTCGCACACGAAAAACTGATCCAAATATTGTTATGCATTTGCTTTTATGAGTCAATTGGGATATACTCACTGGTTTGCGATCGCCATCGGAGCCGAAACCGTGGCTCTCAGTGGTAAATGTTTAAATTTTTGATGCCTTTCGGCTTTATTTGATCGAACTTGTTGTTGTTGTTGAACTTCTGGATGACTCATTTTTTTGTTTCAGTTTTGTTTAACCACACATACACTCAAACAGACAACACAGTTAACAATAAAAAAAAGTTTTAAGATTTCCTGTTATTATAACCCAATTTTTTATAACACATAAATTATAAGAAAAAGTTTTCTTAAGAAAAAAATGTTGTTAATGAGTCATCAGAACTTAAATGTGTTTATAATCACTTCAGTTCAATAAGACGAAGAAATAAGCGCACATAAACATGATTGCGGGCACATTAATCACCGATGATTTAAGTTAGTGATACACACACTGGTATTTAAAAGCTATGTCATCATAAATGCGATGTTAATTGCGGAGGAATAATCTCTAATTATACTTGTAGTCAATAAAAATCGATAAAACATGTTCACAGAGAAATTGGGGAAAAATTAATGCAAAATCATTTCCCATTTTTTGAAGTTAATTTTGGTCTCGTAATCTGTCACATATGCAATAATTATAAACTTTTTTGTTATCGTAAGCGTTTTTATCAATCAATGTTTTTTAAGTTTGACTTTTTTAATGTCATTCGTAAAACTTGAACGATAAATATTTTGACGTTCTATTAGCTAATAAATATATGAATTAAATATTTTAATAGCAAATCGTTTCAATATGTTAGTTCGCAAATTACAGTAGTATTTCGTTAAAACTGAGGTAAACTTTATTTAACGCACGAATTATTCAGTAAAAGTTTTATTACAGGCTTATGATAACTTATGGATATTAATGAGAATAGAGATGTGAATTTTATCATTTAATTGCTTCTTAAAAACGGTACTACAAATTTGAATAAACACATAATTACTGATACAAGTTAACTACTGATTTTTTGCATCAATGAAAACTTTTAAAAGTGTTGGCTTATTTGGTTGTTATTACTGTAATATCAGAAGGTTTTTACAAAATTAAATTTCTTCTAATGTTCACCTACACTGTAATTAAATACTTTATTCACCATTATATAAATTTTCAATATTTTGGTACATAATATTTACAGATTGATTTATCGTTATATTTGAATCATAACATTTTATTATAAGTACGGTAAATTAAATATAATTTGGCTCTCCGAGATTTGGCTCAGTTAAAATTTATTTAAAAAGATTCTATAGTTATAGCATTGTGGGCGGAATAACTAATAAGTAATTTTATTTATGAATTTTAAGTAATCTTTAATAATACGAATAATTATTTTCTCTACACAATTATAAAATTAATAAACCTTCGAATAATCGGTGAATTTCAACAAAATGTTAAACCAACCACACAACAATTTTTAATTAAAATATTTTCAAATCAATTCGAAATTAATAATTATTTTTTGGTCATAAAATTAAATGTTTGTCTAAAATTATCGTTTTTTGAACAAACCCAAAATAATAGTTTTGAATCTAAAATAGACTAGTGAAGCGGTTATTTTGTTGAAACATAATTTAGCGAACCTATCTTTTGTAGTATAAAGCGTTAGACTGTGTCTAATCTATACCGAAACATCTTTTATTACTCAAAAGCGTAATAAAGCACGCATTTTTATTCATTAAAAAAACGAAATAAAATAGTAATAGTAATAAAAGCTTGATTACATAGTAATTTTTTTAATATAATTAATAGCTAGGCTTAGGTAATAAAATTGGTAGTAAAACTTTAGATACGATCGCTATATTTATGAGAGTTGTTTAATATTCATCAAAACAATTACAGCTACAAATTTTCGGATAACATGGCAAAGAATTTCGAATATTTATTGCGTTGTTTTCTTCTTTTTTTTGTTTTTACTTTTTAAGCGCTAAATAATTTTGCAATCACTTTACGTTACAATGCATTTTTTTGATGAGGATTTTAGACTTTTTAAATAATTATTTTCGAATTCTATATTTTATTAGCGAAGTTTGGCATAGAAGTACAATTGGAACGAATGGGTGAATGGAAATAGTGTTAGAATGCAAGGTTCGTGAGATTTTTGAGATAATTTTGAAATTGTAACAAAAAGTAAATGTTTCGCTTTCTCATGAATTATACGCCAATGAAATTGTATGATAAATAGATAATCGATTACTTCTTTTTACTGTACATGTATGACAGACTGTTTTTTAATAGCATTTAATAACTTAAGAAAAATTTAACATTTACTTACATTGATCGCTAATAAGTGTAATTTGATAGTAATTGTAATCATTTTAATTTAGAGTTTTGAGTCTAAACTTTTCAATTAAATAATAATTATTGTTCTCTTGGATTATATCATAACAATTTCTTTACAATCGATATAATATAAAATAATTAAAACAAAAAATTTAGCGCAACATAAAATTTTTTTGGTATGATTTCACACCCAATACACTCACGAATCGATTTGATTGATTTAAAGTTTTTTAGAATAACAACCGGTAACGAAATTAAATGTTTATATAAGTTAATCAAATTCAAATTCAAATAACTAGTTAAACAAAATTATTAAAGAATAGAAGATTGTTTAAACAAACAGTTAAGCAATGTTTCTAAAACAGAATTGAAATCTTTGGCGTTAATTTGTTCAGATGTGGCATCAAATCATTTTTTTTTGTTACAATGGAAAGCTCGAAAAAGCAAACACAATACACTAAAACAGGTGTGAAATCGTTACATTTTACGCTCATAAGGTTGAATCCATCAGTTTTGAATGTAAATATTTAGAAAACTAAAAAAGATTTAGGGTTAAACTAACGATAGTATAATCACAAACTAAAAATATAACTATTTAAGGGATTCGAAAAAGGGTAAAATATGCGGCGAACTCCTTTACATTTTTATGTTAATGGTATATTTGATAGCAAATTGCAGGTAATCAGAAAAAAATTTTAAAACAGTGTTTACGATAAACCTATCCGAGACAATATTACTCAATTGGTTGTCACAACCGGTTAAAATGCCATAATATATTCTAGTAACCACAGGTTTTAAAATCTATTTTACCTTTGCATAGATATTAGCTACGGTAGTATTTATCGGCACTTAATAAACACAAACAAGTATAAAGACACTAGATTTTCTAATCGTGAAAAAGTTTAAATTTGCAAAGCCCGACTCGGCCCGATTTTTATTTGAATATTTATTTTACTATAAATTCATATATCAAGTGAATTTCTGTACAATTTTATTCGTTAAAAGTTATAAAGTGTGGCAATTTTCTTTTGATAACGTGACGTATTTTTTCTGCCTTATTTACATATAAGAAGGGGCGTGTCCGTTATCAAAAGAAAAATGCCACACTTTAACAATTGCGAAACATGTATTCAACTTAACTCTAAATTTGTTTTAAAACTGCTAAATATATCTTAAATAAATTATAACTTTTAATAACTTAACTCAATAATTTGAGTAAAAAATAGACAGTTTTAATCAAATTTTTGACTCAAATTATTAGGTTAAGTTATTAAAAATTGTTAAGACAGAGTTATTGAAAACTTAAAAAAGTTATAACTTGTTTTTATACATATTAATTATTCTTTTTTGTTATTTTAATTTCAGTTTTTTAATAACAAAAGCCCAATGAATTCAAGTCCTAGCCCGATAAAGCCCAACAAAATGAGTCGGGACCCGTCAAGACCTGAAAAATCGGGGCCCGTTAGAAACTATTAGACACATAAAGATAAAACTTTCCGGCCATAAATGTAATAATATTGGAACCTAATTTATCAGAGTTTAAGGTCATATCGATCATAATTGGTCTTATAATAATTAACGAAACACTAAATATACCTTAATAAAAAATCCAATATCTGTTGATAATAAAAAAAATTTTCCTTGAAACTTCAAACTAATGACATTCCAAAGTTTAAATTTTAAGCTAATTTTCACACTAATTCAATAACTTTAAATGCTAAATCACGTACCACTAACACAGGGGCAAACCCTTGATTTTACTACCATATTGACGTTTGAATACTTAACATTTCTAAAAAAATGCAAACCAAGCAAGTTTACATTTAAACTAATAATTGTCGAGCTCTGTATGAATATTTATTGTTACCTTCAGCTGTCAATAAAGCTAACCAGATTTCTCTGATTGTTTGAGTTTGACAGACAGTTCAGAAATCTAAACGGTTATCTCATACAAAATAGCCTTTAAGTACAATTGATTAGACATTAAGAACTAGATCGCCCAAGAGTTCGTCCACTTATATATTCCGCAAAACAATCGTAAAGAGTAAAATTTTTTTTTAGTGTTTTTAAAGACAGTTGTTAATTGTCGGTATTTATGTTGATTTTAGAATTTTTAAACTTTAGAGATACATTCTCAGCGGTATTAAACAATTTTAATTCAAAATAAGACAGGAATCCTTCTCAGTTACTTTAAAACTCACGAATTTGAATAACACATTTTGCCAATATTTTTTTGATATGAAAAAAATGTTTAAATTTACCACAAATTTACGTAATTTTTTGCGTATTAAAATTATTTAAATTCAATTGGAAGACTATTTAAAATCTATCTGCTGTCCCATCCTTTCTACCCCATCATCTATAGTACACACAAGATAAGCAATTGAGTATAAAATATATTTGAAAATCATACTGTAACTCAAAACAAATCTAACGATTTTAATATTAAAATTAAACTTAATTATAAATATATTTTTACTCACTTATACATTAATGACGATTTCATGATGAGAATCAATATGTAAATTTAAAACTATATGGTGAGAGAGTTCTTGCAAAACTAATAATCAAAAGTTTAACGCGTAAGAACGCAACAACTGGATTGAGATTAAACCAGTCATTCAATTGTATTTTTATTAGTTTCTAATCTTTAAAGCGTTCTCTTTTTTTCTCAAGTACTTTCGCTGATAAATTCAAAAACAATTAATAGATAAATTCGGATGCATTGCTATCGATATTGAAAATAACTGTATGTAGCAAATAATAAATACATGTAAAATCTAAAAAACTACATCGAACTTAACTTTTCAAAACGTTTCATGTTTGCGATACTATTTGAGAAAAACAGGCATACATATACTGAAACCGGAAACCGCTGCGATATATTGCATAACAACAGATATTACTTCATTAAGACAATCTTTCCATTGACTCATTTTCGAGAGAAGTAAGCATTTTTTGCTGTTAATTATAAATAACACACTCGTAACTACGATTACACTTCAGAGTTACATCGAGTAAATAATGAAAATGTTTTTTTTTCAATTGCAGATCTTTGTGAAACATTGGTTGTTCACGCGTTCACATGTGTGCGCCTAAGGATATAAATCACATTTAAAATGCATGCGACGCTAAATACTGCGAGTTGTAGTTAAGTAAATAAAATATTTTTACTCGTTGGTTACTAAATTTGTAAATGTGTTAATAAATGTCTTTTTATAATTTTGGCGAACCAGTATTTATACAGGAAGAATGATTTTTAACGCTACGAAAATTGAAATTTTATCTTTTGATATCTAAGCTTATTTCCCAAAGTTGTGGGGAAAAATATTTTTTAACCTTAAATACGATATTTTTGTGTATGAGTTGATTGGCATAAACGTGGTTAACGAGAGAAAGGATGAAAACGAGACAACAGACAAGTTTAAAATGAGATTTCTGAGAACGATATTCAATTCGCAGACAAACAAATAACTTATTTGCTATAAGTATTTATTTGCATCAAAACTGCCAGAGAACGAGGAAATAACAATTGTATTGCCATAATACGTACAGTAAAAAAATTTTGTTGTTAACCGTTAACGCAAGTTTGTTAAACTCTTGGCTGACTCACCGCCAATCAGTCAAAATTAATCTTAAATAGTTTTACGCGACAGATAGAGAAAAACCTCGGTATTAATGAGCATGGAGTGCAAGCGGTTTCACCCATTCATTGCCAGTAGCGATAGAAATACGTGTCTATAAATAAATGTTTGATGTGTTCGCTTAATTAGCGTTTCGTGCACATTAAAAAAATTAAAATAAAAGCTGTGGGATTATCTATGCTGATTTACAGAGTTTTAAAATCCATTAAACTCTTTAAACTGGTAAATCAAAAATTATTCATTAATTAACTATACTGTAATCTTGAAAAATTTAACGCCAGATATAAGCCTTAAACCCGATACCATAAATAAATTTTCATTAGTTTTCACAATTATATTACATATATAATATGGAAGTTCGAAAAGTTTTGATTAGTTTTAATAGTACCGTACTCTCATTTTTTTTATAGTTTTCAATAATAGAATGTTGTTTATTTTGATATTTTCATCCAAATCGAATTTTTTTGTATTTCCTAGAACAAAAGCCCTGTCATATAAAGTTTTTTAAATTTAAGCCTAACTTGGACCATCTAAGGACCGAAATTTATTAGCCTGATGCAGACATTGATATAAACTAGACTTGTAATCGGGTACCCGAAATATCGGGTTCGGGTTGGATACCTGAGAAAATTATCGGGTAGGGTCGGGTTCCGATACTATCGGGTCGGGTTCGCTCTTGTCGGGTTATTAAAAGTCAAATGATTTACTAGTCTAATAAATCTAATACTTGTAGAACTTTTGTCTAATATGAGAATCCAACTCTTAAATCAAATACAATATTTTATCATTTCTTATTAGGAAAAAAATATACTATATTTTAGACTAAGTATTAAATTTGATTCAAACTTATTGGCATTTATGATAGTTTTTGACTCTTAATCAAATGTCAATTTATTAATGATAAATATTTAATAAATATTCAAACGCTTTCAATTCTAAAACTTCTCAATTTTGGTAAATTTTGTATTGGTAAATTAATTTAAAAGTATCTTAATATATAAGTCTTAAAGTTTGTCTGTCTGTCTGTTTGTTTGTTTGTTTGTCTGTTTTTGGTTCCATTTATAGGCTCCTACCCTGGGGGCCCCACCCCTCGACACCTAAATCAATGGATTCAGCTCAATGAGTAGGGATTGCAAAATAGTAGTTGAAGTAGAAAAAACTTAAAATTTTACCGTTAACACCTATACCATTGCTATCAGCTTAAAAAGTTGTGTTGATTTGAGGGGTCGCTTGCTGAGAGTATTGGCTACCCATTAGGGAGGTCTAAGTAGAAAATTTTTTTTTTCTGTCCGGGTGGGTCAGGATGGGACCAGGGTCGGATCGGGTGGGGTCGTATTTGGTGAGGTTGGAGCGGCTTAGGTCTGCTGGGGTGGTTGGGCAAGGTTTGAATTGTTTTTGTTTTCGAATTTCAAACCATTTCATTCCGACGAAATCAGGCTAAAACTCTAGTAGTATATATTAATTACGATTTGAGTAAATTTAATTATAAAAATCCAAAATGAGAATTCTGTGATTTAAAAAAAACAGTTTTGGATGCTTTACAAGATTTATGAATTGTCAATTAACTGTCAAGGTTTTCGAAAAATATTTCTACGTTATAGTTGTAAAATTCAAAATAAGTGAAAAAATAGTATAAATTAATCTCATGTAAACTGCATCTCATGTTAGTGCTTAGTGGGGATCTTAGAGTAATACGCAGAATTACGTTTTAAAATTAATAGTTAAATACTGATCTAACAATACTAGATTAAATCAAAATAAATAGAGCCAATAAGAATTTTTAACAAGTTTTAATAATAAACTAGTTGTGTATCTAACTATAACGCATAAAATGAAATTACGAACTAATTTAATCTAAACTATCATTGAAAATAATACTTTAATTTAACTTAAAGTAGAATTTCGAAAAAACATTTATCGTATTTTAAATCGATTCGCTTATCTTGTATTCTTTTTGATACAAATACTAACTAATGATTAGTGTCTTAACCCTTAACCATAGTTCTTTAAATTTTAAAACTTTAACCATAACAGGTTCTAACAAATTTTTAAAACATTTTACTTTGACCGGTAAAAATAATTTATTTAAATATTTAAATATCAACCCAATTTTTAACTAATTTTAAGATCTAACATAAAATAAGTTTAGTTAAAATAAGAAAAATAGTTTTTGAGTTGTAAAATAATTAACAAATTATCAATTTTATACAATTTGAAAATTAAATAATTATCAACGAATGTTAATTAACTTGAAAATGAAGATAATTTTTAAATATTACTTTATATCAAATATAACTTAATATAAAAGTAAAATAGTTTATTGTTTATCTCACTGTAATTTTATGTTTATCGAACGTTAATCCAAAGTTTAAAGTACTCCTTAAACTTGCATAACTTTAACGAGTTAACAATAAACCGTTTAAAATGCTGATAAGTAATTATTTAATAACAAGGGAAACGCGTTACAGACCAACCAAAATATAATCAAATCTAAATCGAATATATTCAAAATCTAATATTCATACTGAACAAGAATATGTGTTTTCACCACTCAGGTGTTTAATTTAATTTTTTAAGTAAAATCATTTACATTAAACATTCAGTGTTACAGTAGTAGTGACACACAGACAGTCACTAAAAATTTATTTAAAAAATTGAAAAAAAGATTGTTTCTATTTTACACTAAAATTTGTTTTATGAGTTTAAGGAAATATTTCCATATTGAGAAATGAATCATTTAGACTGTCATTCAGTATTAGTTTAATCCAATTTCAACGAAATTAATGCAGAATTTACCTAAAATATCAATTACGATAAAATAATTAATAACATTTGTTAATAATGAATATGAAGAAAACTTACGGCTCCGGCAACCGATTTGCCATCAATTAAATCAATAAATTGGAGCGCAATCTCTTTGGCGACATTAAGTTGCGCTTCTTTAGTACTGGCGCCCATGTGTGGCGTACATATCACTCTCTGATGGGCCAACAAAGGACTGCGATTTGGTGGCTCCTCTTCGAACACGTCCAGAGCAGCGCCACCCACTTGACCAGACTGTAGCGCTCGAAGCAGCGCGTCTTCATCGATGATACCTCCTCGCGCCACGTTTATCAGTCGCACTCCTCGACGACATTTGGCAAGTGTCGTATCGTTGAGCAGATCTGAAATCCAATTTTGATTATAATTAGCATTTAATTCATTTTTTATTTGAAATATTTATACATTTGGTTTGAGGAATCAGTGGCGTATGTACTGTAATATAATCGGCTAACGGCCAGATTTCGTCTAACGATAGACCCTTTACGCCAAATGTTTTGCTCACTTCTGGCGGCACTAAAGGATCGAAACCTATTGTCTGATCGTAAATAAAAATAATATTATTATCAGCGATGATTAGTTAACTCACTTTTTATTCGTTTCAAACCGCAAAACTAAATCTGTCCTCTCTCTCAACCTTTTTGCACAAATTTTGCTTCACTTATTCTTTGGTAGTGAAGTGGCAAACAAAAAACAGGACAGATTAAACAATAATTAACTAAACAGCGTTTGAGCTTAAAACAAAATTATTGAATGAATTACTTGCATGCCGAACGCCTGCATTCTTATGGCCACTTCTCTTCCGATGCGTCCGAGTCCTATGATCGCCAATGTTTTGCCGTAAACTTCGTTACCCATGTAACTCTTTTTGTCCCAAACGCCATTCTTGAGCGCAGAACACGCTTGAACGACATGACGTGTGAGCGCTAACACCATCGCACACGTCAACTCCACAGCACTGATTGTATTACCTGATGGAGCACTGTTCACACGGAAAATCAACAATACTTTTCATTAAATAATTAAACGTTTGGCTCACTTTATAACGAGAACATTATTAGCAGTGGCGGCATCGCAATCGATATTATCGACACCAACACCCGCTCTGCCGATCACTTTAAGATTAACGCCAGCCTCGATCACAGCACGCGTCACATTAGTACTCGAGCGCACAATTAACGCGTCATATTCCTATTTAACGTTACAACAAACTCTAAATAAATATAAACTTCAAAATAAATAAAAGTTTTAAGATTTACCCCAATTATGGCGAGCAGTTGGTCTGACGGCAGACTAGTTTTCACGTGTACGTCAATGTTGCGCTCTTTCAATATGTTAACCGCCGACTGGTCCACAGCGTCGCTAATTAAAACTTTACGTATATTAAACGACATTTAAATATTAACTCATAAAATACTTTTATCAAATAACTCTCCTTTAAAAAACTTTTTTTTGAATTATAAAAAAATAGCCAAAATGATCGCTACAAATGTCTGAAGTAATAACGAATTAAACTTTAATGTCAAAAACATTCATAATATCGCTCTGGTTTATAGCATTTTTCACGATTCACCTCAAGGACAGAACTGGTAGAACTGGTGTGAGATGTTGTGTGTGTATGTGTGCGAGTGTTAGTATTAGTGAGGGTAAACTAATACTAGTAAATCAATCCAAGGTTAATGAAATATGTTATCGAGACTCTAATAACGTTAGTTTTCAATGCTAAGGACTTTACGTTTTATCGGTGGCGAACAAAATAGTAAACACTGTATTAAAAGCAAACAATTCAGTGAGTGGTTAGTAGTGAGCAAACTTTCCAATATTATTTCACTATTTTTAATTGATTTGATCTGATGACGTCATTTAAATATGCAATTAATCTTTAGTATTGCGGGTTCAAAGTACACGCAATACGATTAAGAACTGATTATGTGGTTGTTTGCGAGTCCTGTGACTTATTGTCTAACACTGCGTTAGTACGGACGGCGTCATTGTAATACTGTAGTATAAGCTTAATCATTGATTAACAAATATTACCTGAAACATCAGTTTTTCGTAATTGTTGCGCATTAGTTCAAAAATACTATGATATTTAAAATTCATTTATTTTACATTGTTATTTACAATAGAATTTTCTTTATTCTTACGTAAAGTATAAGCTATTTCCAAATTTCAACGAATTCATTAAATTTTGATTTATATTATTTTCGTTTATCGTAATATATCTTAATATCTGACTACATATGATTAGAAAAACACGAGTCGATTAAAGTGTAATTCGTCACAACTTTCTGGCCAATTATTAATTGTTATCGAGTTTGTATATCATATAAATGACGCTATTTATGTCAATTTTTAATGAGTTTTATCTTTATCTAAGTTTGTTTGTTCAAGTGATGCTTTCATACCAATTCTAAAAGTCAACGATCTCTCTCTTTAACGCTCAAAATAAAGAGCTCTTTGTATTTTGATGAATAATCGTATATAAAGCATAAAAAATTTGCATAAAAAATCGCATTTTTATTTGATTTACATTCAAAATAAGATTTACTGTACGTGTATCACCAAAAAAGTAATGAAAAACAAAATCGGACTTAGAATTATGATAAAACTAATTATAATGAATTAAACTTTCTAATTGCAGCAATATATCAATCCAATTATTGTAGTGAACTAACGGTTATCTAACTGTTATACTCTATTAGTTTTACAATGAAATATTATTGTTTTTCAATTATCTAATTGTTTTAATAGATTAGCTATTCTATGAAATAATAATACATGTATTAGCAATTGCCTTAATAATTGCAACAAACTACAGTTATTATTTTTACTGTAGTTTGTTGCAATTATTAAGGCAATTGCTATTCTTTCAATAATCAGAAAAACAAAATGCTATCATTAAAGTAATTATTTGATAAAACTTTTATATTTTTAATAAATTAATTTTTTTATTTTCGACGCAGAAAAGACTTTTTTTAAATTGCAACGAAACTTCGTTAATGCCACTCAATACCGATTTAATTTGAAATAAATAATTTATTCTTTTTACGCACAGATTGGTTCGAATTAATTAACAAAAACTAAATTTTAACTTTCTATCATTAATAGGAATTATTAACTAAAAACTGTTGGGTTTTTATAACAATGAATACTAATTCTTAAAGCACTTTTCCAATAAATCCGTACACAAAATAGTTATATTCATTCAGTTCCAGAAAGTACTACTTTGTTATGCACTGATATTTGGAATCAAATTAAAAATAAATATATCAGTTATGGAAATTAGTGTATGGAATAATATCCTCATATATTTTAGAATTTCTTGGTAAATTCGTTTTTTAGTAATCGCTTCCTTTAAAAACGAATTATTTATAAAGAGGATCTCAATCCTAAATTGCGAATCTAATTTATGCACATAGATTTGATGACATGACATCTCTAATTTGAAACTTAAATTTGATGAGTTAATATTTCGTATTGTTTTGAAAATAGTTCAAAAATTGATATCTCATGATCAGACATCGGATATTTGGGATTTTCACAAATTTCTCCAAATACAACCAAAACTTGATAAAATTCTTTATAACAACTAAATTTTATAAAACATTGATTATGTCCCCAAATTTGTAAACTTTGGTCAGAAAAATCAACATTTCAATTGTTTTTCTGAATAAAAATGCAGATTTAGTATAAATTGTAAGTAAAATTTTTAATTCAATAATACGACTATTTTGTAATTACTGTAAATTTTGGATAAAAATATAATTTTATAAAGCTTACTTAATTTACTAAAATTATTTTCATAAAGTTTTATCCGATTTGAAATTATAAATTTTTTATAGTCCAGAAGCTTATCTATCAGAGCTATCTAAAATCCAGCCAAACAGTAATAATTAACTTTACACTTGAAAAACTAAGATTTATTTAACAAACAAAGATTAAACTTTTTATTCCCATATAACAACCAAATTTTGTAACTTGTTATTCCCAAATATCCAATGTCTGCTTATAATATTTGATTTAATTGCAGAATTGATACACACTGTTACTATATATCAAAAGCTTCAACAATAGTAAATCAATATTCATAAAGTATTTAAGGAAAGATATATATTATTTAATAATTTACTTTCTCAAATTTATATAATAAATACCCTTTAAAATCAAAAGTTTTAAACCCCAAGAAAGGAAAAAAAATTATACGGTATTAGTCTTGTGCCTTTGCTTACACGTTAGCTTCTTTTTTCCGGCCATTAGTTTTTCCGGCCAAAAGTGATAGATTGTGAAAGAAGTAGTCAAATCAATTTTTATTGGTAACACCCACTCATGTTTTAGTGTAAAAATAAATTCCTTTTTTTAAAATTAGTAAGAAATTTAAGTATAAATACTTTTTTCTTGAATATTATTATTTTGCCCGAAATAGGTGTTTTCACTTGAAAAGAATAAGGAAAATAATTATAGCAACGTAATACAGATTATTTACTGTAGATATTTACATAATTTTCAGTGCTATATATATTTAAAGCGTCATAATATTCCTAAACCTTAGTATTTAAAGTTTTTAAGTTAACTATTTAGGCAACAAAAAATAACTAAACAATTTTATTTCAAACTTATTCAAATTGCAATAAAAAATAAAAATCTATTCGATGAATATCATTCCAGAATTGTATAATAACAGCAACTATCTTCAACAAAGAGATGGTCAGCGGTTAATTAATCGTATATTGAAAGATTACAAAGACAAGTAAGTCAAACCAGATATATATTTAGGAGAAGATAAGTGATTAAATATTTTGTTATACTGTATAGACATGTGAGTACGATTGTGGACATCGGTTGTGGTACCGGTAATATTACCCGAGAGCTAACGCGAGAGTTAGAACACGACAAAATAATTGCGGTCGACTTAAGTGAATCGATGATTGAATTTGCGAAAAAAAATTACGATTACGAGTCTGTGAGTTACGTTGTGGCAGATATTTGTAGTGATTGGCAACAAATAAAAAGTTTGAACAGCTCTATGGCAGAGGATAGTGTAGATATAGTAATGTCCGTTTACTGTCTTCATTGGGTTAGCGACACGAGAACAGCTATGAATAATATCTCTAAACTTTTAAAACCAGGTTTGCTTACTTCTTTAATTTTAAAAATTTAACAAATCTAATTTTGAAGTATTATTATAAAAAATTAAAGCTTTAATATAAAGTTCTGTTTATGAAATGTTACATAAAAATTTTCGACACTTTCATTTAAATTTCGACTTTCGATAATAATAGTTTCATTTTCTCAAATAAAGGTGGAAAGTGTTATGTGCTCTTATTTTCATGGTCTGATTTGTTGCCAAAACAACAGGAATTAACACTGTATCCCAAATGGAAACGGTTTTTCGAGATGCCTTCAAACGTAGAATCAAGTAATATTTGAATTCTTTTTATTCGGTGTATTTTTTAGAATAGATTTTAATATATTGTTACAATAACTAAATCTTGAATACTGTGCGATGCAATAAATGTTTCGATTCGATTACATTTGTAAATAATTTGATTAAAGTTACATTTAAAATTGATTTTCAGAGGAAAGTTTAATGGCTTGCGAAAAGTCATTGAAAGGAAAAGAGAGACGATTATCTGGTTTGCCGCCATTTCAGGTTTTTGATCAGCCAAACGAACAGCAAGCTCTTCAGAAATGGCAGGATTTGTGTCACGATTGCGGATTAAAGGTTTTGGACATCGTTATGACACACACTTTCTATCCTTTTAATGACACGAAAAGTTTTCAAAGTATAATCAATTTTCAATATATTCAAATTAATACCAATACATATATTAATCTAATTTGCAGAAGAACTGCAAGCACTTTGCCATTTATTGCCCACAATTCCTGACGAGTATAAGCAAGAGTTTTTGGATGACTTTTTTAAATTAGTTGACGACAGTTATGTTGCAACACAAAAACAGGACGAATCAGAATCATCTGATGAAAAATCAGTTAAACTCGGTTACGATTATATAACTTTTGTTGCAGAAAAAATAGAGTGTTAACTAAAGTAGTTGTTAAACAAATATATTTTTTTCAATCATAGTTTGTTATACAATCAAATTTTTTTTGTTAAAACATAATTTAGGATACATTTAAAATTTATAATTTTATTTAGAATATGTTATACTGTACTATAATAACAAAATTTCTGTTTTATAAATAAATGTTATGGAATAATCTCTAAAATAGAATATTTTAAGCGAAAAAATTATGAAAAACGTGCAAATTTTCAATTTATAAATTAAATTGTAACTAAAGTTAAATAATAATTATTATTGTTATAAATCTTTGAAAAATTCTTGAAAAATTATTTTGAATGAGAAATTAAATATTGTCGGATCGGATACATCTGCATCGCGTTAAGAATAGTGTATTTTACCCAAAAGTTAAGTTAATAAGAAAGAATATTTTTCCGTATTATATTTTAGTACTTAAAAAGAAAGAAAGAATTGAAGTTTATTTTTACGATTTGCTTTTAAAAATATTACTTTGAATCAATAAAGACAGGATTTCCTTGATATTTATGATATTATAAGAATTCTAAGACTTTTAAAGAATTTTAAAAACTTGATTAAATATTGAATTTTTTAAACATAACTAACATAACTTTTGTAGCATATAATTATTAAAATTTAATAAAAAAATAACAACTTTTGTTTTTATAGGACTATAAAATTATTTAATAATACAGAATAATGTCAGATAAAATTAAATTTATTAATTCTGGAAGAAAATAGTTATTATCGAACAAAATAATAAAAGTTTTGTTTGAGAAGATAATAAATATTTGGCAAAAAAAATTGCTAAAATGAATTGTTAACACTACTGTATATCAAATTTATGGCTAAAGTTTTACTCACAATAAAAGTATTTTAGCTAGAATTTTAATCATACTTAAACTTAACGAATAACATAAAAAAGTGAATGTTTTACAATCTCTTTTAAAAATTGAAAACTATTCTTGGTTTTTCAGTTCTTATGGAACATTATTTATCTGACTTTGCAAAAGCAAATATATGGATTTGGGTCTGTCTGTCTGTCACACCCTATAATGACCCCTATCTTTATGTTTATTAAGGGATTTTACCGGTTCTTTATACTGTATGTCCGCTGAACATATTCACAGTAAAGCTTTATTATTTAAAACTATATATAATAAAAGTACAAATATTTCAATTCGTTTATTGCTGACGATTTTCAATAGTGTTTAAAATGTTCAAAGATTTGATTTTAAGGATATTAGAAAAATGCTTACCATTTTTAAGTAAACAGTAATTTAATCGCGTTTTAAAGTTATCGATGACTTTTTTGCACGTTTCTATTGTTACTTCAGAACAAACAAGTTTAATTTTTTCTTTAAGTTCAGTGATATTAGTAGGTTTTTGATAAAAAACTTTGTCTTTTAAAGATCCCCATAGATAAAAATCACAAGGATTTAGATCCGGGGAATATGGTGGCCATAAAAATTCACATTTATTACTAATTAAATTATCACCAAAAAATTCACTTAAAAAATTTAAAGTTTGTCGTGCTGTATGTGCAGGTGCCCCATCCTGCATAAAAATTTGATCTTCAAAATTTAAATTATTTTGTTCACAAATTTTTTGAAGTTCGGGAACAAAAAAGTCTATAATCATATTTCGATAATTTGTTTGTTTTATTGTTTCCCGTTTTCCATTATTGTTTTCAAAGAAATAAGGACCAATTAAACCATTGACACTTATAGCACACCAAACTGACACATAATCAGGATGTAACGATTTTTCAATAATAAAATCTGGTTTTTCGGAACCCCATATCCGCATTGTTTGCTTGTTGACATAGCCGTTTAAATGAAAATGACTTTCGTCAGAAAACCAAATATTATTTGCATAATTAGAATTTTCATTAATTTTTTCTAACATAATTTTGCAAAACTCCATTCTTTTAATTATTGCTTGAGGATTGATTTTTTGAAATAATTGCACTTTATATGGGAATAATTTTAGTTGTATTTTTAAAATATTATGTACAGAAGTTTTTTTTATTTCAGTTTTATTTGAAATTTGACGAACACTTTTTATTCCGTTTTTTAAACAATTATTCACAATTTCGATGTTTTCATCGGTCACTGTTTTATTACATTTATAAACTTTATTAAAAATTGTTCCACTTTTTTCAAATTTTGAAACATTATTTAAAATAGTTTTCTTAGGAGGCGAACTTTTATTATATTTAGAAAAATATTTTGATGAAACGTAACCATATTTATTTTTAATTTCATTATTAGATTTTACCTCTTTATACCAATTTACTAAGTCGATCCTTTCTTCATTAGTCAAATACATTTTAATAATTTGAACTAAATTATAATCAATAGTCTAATATTTAATGGAACAACAAAAATAATGAAATATTAATTTATAAAACTAAAAGTATACACAAAAGTAAATGTAAACAAAAACAACACAAATAACACATGTGATTACTTTTGTTCACATCAAACACTAATTTCTTATATTGAAGTGAAAACTGGTTATTGCTCTATACTTAGTATATACTTTTATAAATGCATAGTTTGTATGATTAACTTTACTGTGAATATGTTCAGCGGACATACAGTATTTATTTAGGGATTTTTCTTTATATTAATTAAGGGATTTTTTTCAAAAAAGACTCCTATCTTCAAAAATTCATTGTTTAAACGAAAAAAAATCAATAAAAATGAAAAAAATCATTGTTGAAAAGCAAAGTATTCTGAAAAATAATTAAAAAATTGTATAAAATTAAACATTTTTGTGGAATATGCCGTTTTTACACTGTATTATTTTATCTGACTGCTTAAAAGCAGATATATGGATTTGACATTGTCCGTCCGTCCGTCGGTCAGTCTGTCTGTCATCTGTCACACCCTAGAAAAAAGACTCATATCCTCAAAAATTCCCTTTATTAACATAAAGCACAAAAAAGACTCATATCTTCAAAAAAATTAATAATAGAGTGCCATTTGCCGAAAATGTATATTAATATGAATAAATAACGAAATAAAGTGGCATCTGCCGAAAATATTTATTAAAATCAAAAAATATTAAAATAGAGTGGCATTGGCCAAAAATGTCTAAAAATCTAAAAATATGATGAAATAGAGTGACATCTGAAGAAAATGTATAATACTATCAAAAAATAACGAAACAGAATGGCATCTGCCGAAAATGTCTAATAATATCGAAAAATATTGAAATAGAATGGGATCTGCCGAAAATGTCTAATAACGTCGTAAAATAACGAAATCGAGTGGCACCCTCCGTTAATAGCTTATAATATCTAAAAATAACAAAGTGAATTGAACGACTAAAAACTGACTAAAAATCAAACTGCAAAGTCAGATATTATGACCGTATCGATCTTGTTTTTTTAATAGATTTAAGACTTTTAGATGAAACTTTACTAACTTTTACTTTTCTTAATCGAACGAAATTTTAAGAAAGTTTTTAAAATATAACGCTAATCATTTTAATAATATCTCGAAAAAATTTATTTTAATAAATATATCGAATTAAAATATTGAGTTTTATTTATATTTTATATTATATTCAACAAAATAATAATGTATTTATAATAAGGTTAAATAAAACGCAAAAATTATTGTTACTAAAATCAACAAATTTATAGTTTATTTTAATACATAAACAGAAAGTCGAAAATTTACAAACTTTCGAAGTTACAAATATTTGTATTTTGTATAAAAAGATTTGTTAGGTTTTTGTTAATAATAGATGTCAGCGCTAAACAAAGCTCTCTTGCGATTTTCAATTTTTATTTCCAATCATCTTTATTTGCCAAACAAAACTAGAATAATTCTCAATTGGATTTTCCAGTTTATTCTTTTTAGAGTGTGTTGTAACAGTGAAATACGTTGTGGTCAGATTAAAATTATAAAATTTGCAATCATATTCGGTGAAAACAGATACTTTTATAAAAAAAATGAATTTTGTCATATTTGGTCAATTGTTACGTTTGACCGAAATTGATTTTTCATTTTTGGAGGTCATATTCTGTAGTTGAATTGAATTCAGGATTGAATCCATTAGGATATTTATTTTTAATTAAAATACAACATATCTATTATAGAAGTCAAAATTTATTTGCATTTAAAACTTCATAAATGGATCAAAAATGATAAAATTCATTTTTATTCTTTTAAACATTTATTAATATTTAGAGAATTTTCAGCCAATTTCGGTAAAATATTTTCGGTCAAACTCATTTTTTATTTTCTGTGGTCATATTCTGTTAAATTAGGTCAGTGATAGACAACTTATAACACTTGTTATAACTGATAACTGGAGATCTTTAAAAAATTAAAAAAATACAAATCTATTTTTCAAACATCAATTATTTTTATTTATGAAATGATTTCCAATATTAACTGGAAATAATTTTTTTACGAAATTAAATTTCATTGTTTACTGTCATGAATAATAGGAAAGTATTAGAATTTTAGTAATATATAAATATTAATGCAGATTAAATTACAAATTTACATATAAAAAAGTTTTAATATTTTCCCGTAAAAATTGAAAAATAAATAAAATATATTAAAAAATAAATATAATCTAAATAAATGAAAATATAAACCATACGCCAGAATATTTAAGGCATAGTTAGTGGCAGAAAAAACTGGTGGCTATTTTTTTAATACGCAGAGAGACATCGCCAACAAAAACATTTATTACAATACCGTTACAGTAGTACATGGTATATGTAAACTTATGTGCGAACATAATCAATCTTAATATCCATACATATAATAACCACACATAACTTTGTACATATATATCACGGCGTAGTTTAAGGTTTAATTTCCTGAATGACACGAGTAATGTTTGCTGTAATAGTGATCATACCAGTCATTTATGCGGATAACGCACTGGTTTTTAATATTAATGTACGTTCGTTGCGCTTTTGTGTAACTGCACTCAAAAAAGTTTTTGAAACAGTAATTGTTTTTATTAGCAAATAAATAATACCATAAAACGATACGAGTTTTTCCGTGAACTTGAGAGTGAAAACGTAGTAAATAAAAAATATATTATTACGTTATTATTACATTAATCCGTTAGTGATTGTCGCGTTTAATAACAGTCATAACTATTAATGTTTGGTAATCCTTACGCGCAATAATGGATTTCATTATTTTTCATTAGCTATACGCTTAAACACCACAACATTTCCTTAATAATATTGCGTTCTAACCCGCAGACCAAAATAAAAAGGAAAACACTAATGCTTGCGTTTAATGTATGTAATGCAACAGAAATCGGGTAAAATAGTTGGAAATTAGACAGTATTCTTGATACGGTATAAAACATCACATTATGTTAATTCAAGGAAACAACAAAATGCCTAGAATTAAATTTAACTCAAAGATTGGGCAAATAAATTTTGAAAAGTTTATATTTTTTATTGTAAAGATTTCTAAATGTATTTAATGGAATTAATTTTAAATTTTATTAAATGTTTTAAGAATTTCACAGCAAAAATTAAGAGATTTCAAAAAACTTTTATTATATTTGCCAATATATTCGAGAATACAATAATTATCCGAATACCTTAATAAATTTTATATAAATTTGTTCAAATAATAGGCTTACCAGGGTATCCAGAGGGAGGCAGTGGTAAGCCCTCACTATTAACGTTTAAATTGGTTTTGATTTGTGAAGGGTGTGATTTAAACTTTCGTATGAAAAAACACGGAAAAAAATTTGTTTGAAAAAAATTTTGAACCGAAAGCCGAAATATTGTCTGTTAAATCAGATAAGTTTCAAAAGTAAAATCAACAATAATTAGAAATGATTAATAATAAATTTGAATATTTCTTGTAATTTTAGAGAATTTTAGTAATTATAAAAATTGAAATTTAGTAAACTTTTGATTTTAATATAAGAATATACACGATTTTTATAACATTTTGGTATCGCTTGAAAAAGTTTTTAGATTGCAGATTAGTGATTGAAAATGTTGTTCCACTAACGTGGAACGTTAGTGGAATTGAAAAATCTTGCGGTAATGGAACGGTAATGGAGTTTGAAATAGTGAATTTGTCGGTAATGGAATGGAGTCAACTTTTTTCTTAGCGTTAATGGAACGGTAGTGGTTTTTAGTTAAAATATGAAAATTTTTCTAAATTTCAAAATCGATTGAATCTCATATATATAATTTAGATATCTTTACTTTAAACCGAATATTAATGCTTAAATATATTATTGCAACATATATATGTAAAACATGCATATAAAAATAATGTGTAATAACTTGAAACATGTTACCGTTGAAACATAATTTATAGTTTTATTAGTGGAGATGTGGAGTGGAGTGGAGTGGAACGGTAATGGAGTTTATCTTTATGATTTTGCCGTTAGTGGAATGGAGTTACAAATTTTGGGTGCGGTAATGGAACGTTAATGGAATTGAAAATTTGAATATTTTCAATCACTAGTCTATATTTTCAGATAACTATTGTAACTTAGATAGCCTGAGATTTCAAATTTGTTTTTAAACGAAAATATTGCTAATTTTTAGAGATCGGAAAATGGAAACATTGTCCACATTTGTCCCCAAAGTCCCCATAATGACAAGATTGTCCCCAAATAGGGGACATGTCTACAATTTTGTCTAAATTTTTTATTGTCCCCATTTTACTCTTATTTGAGAAAAACACAAAAACTTAAACAACTATAAAAAATATTTATAAACAAATAGAAGTTCAGACGTGTTATAATAAAACAGATAACATCTAATACATTTTAAAAGTGATTTTATATTGACACATGAGAGTATGGATAGAGGGTTTCCCAGGTGAAGGTCAAACTCACAGGATTTAGCGGACAATATTTTTGCCTTCGGCCCTAAACCAAAAAAGCGAATTAAAACGATGATTTTTTTGAAAATTTGACCAAAATTTAATGGAGTTACAAAAACTCATAGGATTTTATGGACAATTTTTTTTACAATATGGCCAATTGTTTTTAAAATTTAATATTTTCAGCCCTTGAAATCTCAAAATTTTGGGTAGGGGAGGTCGATTTTTTCAATTTACGGAGGGGGTATACGTGGGCTAGACCCCCCTTGGGAAACCACGTATGGATGAATTTGATTTTGCAAAATAAATCATTCTTAAGTAAATTTTAATCAAGATTTTTAATGATTTATATGTCCAATATGTCTCCATTATTGTCCTCATTATTTTGAAATGTGTCCCCATTTGTGTCCGCAAAATGTCAAAAATTTAGTCCAATTTTTTCGATCTCTACTAATTTTATACTTTGATTTACTCATAAAAACATCTAAATGTATAATATTATAATTTATAACATATTTATAAGTTAAAACAAGACCGAAACGGTCGTAATATCTGACTTCATTTTTAAGTTAAGATAAGTTTTCGGTCGCTCGCTCTTTTCTATCGCTCGCTCCCATTATTTTCGTTATGTTTTGTTAATTTATATTAAATCATTATAATTTAATGTTTT
>JAQGAW010000247.1:0-35425 GCA_034698025.1 Phthiracarus crinitus
CCCCGCCCGGTCCTACGGGACGATAAGGGGGCACTCGCAGGGCCTGTTGGGGCAGTTCCTCAGGCGCTCAAGAGTGGCACATAATAGACACTAACATTGAATATGGTTTCGATCGTTAACTCCGTTTGGTATTCATTTTATGCTTTATAAGACAATCATATGAAATATAAAACTTTTTACTGTTAATTAAAATTTATTTATATAAATAAAAGTAATATAAAAAATATGTTTATTCGTATATTAAAAAACTTTGCCAATTATTTGAAACAAAAAAGTTTCAAACAGTGTTCTACAAAAAGTTTTGCGGAAAAAAAAGTTTATAAAAGTTTTCGAGTTTTAAATTGAAAGCCACATAAAAGATGTCACTGCTGTCAGTTTGAACGAAATGATAAAACGCTGCAGCTATCGATTAGCTGGTGATGTTGAGATGGAAACAAATTCTTGGCAAAAAAAAAGAAAAAATAACGAGTGCACACATCAACAACGCATGCGACACACAAGTGTTAACTTGTTATGCTAAACCGGCATAAGAAGTCAAACTATTATTTGATCAAACAGTTGATGTGCGATACAGTTCATTAAATGAACGGATTCCGAGAGAAATTAGATCATCACTTATTTGTTAAGAAAAAAACTGATCCTAATTTTATTTGTATACTGGAGTATGTTTTGCCAAACTATATGAACCAAATATATATATTATAAGTTACCCGTTAATATTGTTGTGACCGATATTTTTAAAAAATTTTGCTTGTAATCGAGTGAACTTTTTTTTCGTCTGTATATTGAAATGTTTTTTCTCGTAAAAACAAATTCCATGTGAATTGAAAACAATAAAATGTAAAAATCAGACAATAAAAGTTTCGTATTAATTCCTATCGAATAAGGTTACAGCAGCAGACAATACAACAAATATTTTGAATATCGTGTTGTGTGAAATGTGATACATTTTACTAAAGTACAAATTGATCCAAAAATCAGTTCAATAAACCGTTTTGTTTTTCAAATGATCGATATTTACGATGCTTTTTAATCGTAATGACACACACAGTAGTGCTATAGAATCAATTGAAAATTTTGCAAAATATTGTTGAATGGTTTTTTGGGAGGCAATCATATAATTAATACATTACATAAAAACTAAACCGAAAACATGATATTCATATTCAATTCTTGCTTATTATTGCTGGCAGTAATTTTGGTTGCTTTAAAATCAGCAAATGCTCAACGGTTTAACGGTAAGTTCAATTTATTTAAGAAAAATTGATTTTTATCTTCAATAACGAATTAAAATAGTAATTTACGCGCTATTAATAAAATTTATTTGACGCGAAATATTTCTAAAGCATACTCTATAACATCATTTTCCATATACTTATATTGTATATACATTCTCTGTTAGACATCTAATTCAATAACCGACTAAAAGAAATGATTCAGTTGTGCGCTATAAACGTCACGAACTAAATTGTTATAGATTACCCTTCATTACAATCAATTATAATGTCTAAAATAGTTTCACTGTTCTGTATATTGACGTATAAATTTGTTGGAGTAGTAGTGTTGCAGTTTTACGTTCTCACACGTCATCCGCAGAATACCATAAGAATTGGCTTTCTTTATATTTCCCAATGCTTTACAGTATTCTATGCATCTGTTATGTCAACCATCATCAAAATAAACTATGCATTCTTTCACAAGTGGAAAGCAGTGCTTCGCGTAGTATTTAGTATAACACATATCAACGTTATTATGCTTACTGTATAAATTGATACACAAATCATCCCAATTAATCAAATAGATATGAAAGCAAAAATATTTCGTTATAAACTATTTTATTAATGTAATTCTGTCTACTGTTGGGTTAAATATTATGATACCATATAAATGATGTGGAATTAATATTTTAAGGCGCAGAGATGATGGAAAGGAAAATGCGTGGCTTTCGCTGTGTTTCGATAGATCGCTGTTTTTCATTAACGGAGAGTGCATTGCACTGCCATTAAGACTTAATGCGTTCGCTAATAACTAATTTTTATCATATTATAAAAAAATCTATAGATACGCATACACTCAATCAATTTGATGGCTACAGTAAAATTTTCATTTTTCCCAAACACATACTACACACATATTTTTCCGTTACGCGTGTTTTCAGAGTTTTATTTTGTTATAATACCGTTACAATTAGATGGTAACTAATTTCTTATATTTTTCGTAATTGATGTTTTTGGTGTATCACACTTTAAATTAAATCACGCTATCCTTTCTTAGTTAATCCCAGCGTTGTATCGTAAGTGCGTTGCACGCTATTTCATAGTTAGTTTTCAGTTTCTCGCTCTTCTTTAATGCTTTCAATTCGTAAGGGAGAGTCTGTGTTGGCGTGTATTTATGTGTGTTTTATTTTCAGTAGAATTTCTTGCCCCAATAAGTAATACCGATCGATAATGCGAGTACAGTACACTGTATGATGCACTGTAACGTACAGTACTCGGTATTATCAGGGATTTGTGCGTTCGGATCGCGCGTTGTTTCCTTCATCGCAGCATTTTCTGTTTTGTTCTCAAAACAACTGGAATACAGTCTTGATTGCTGTGAACTACAATCAACTCGTTCGAAAAATATCTTTTTTCCATCTTATTGACCATAACTAATGATTAATAAGGCAGCGTATATGTGCTGTAATATTGTGCTGTAATGATTACTATTTTCTATTTCTCTTTCTTTTGCTTAACAATCGACTAAGTCTTGAGCAGAATTAAATTTTTTATATTTAATAATCTAAAAGAAGATTTTCTTTTCTTTTTTTTCTTCCTTATTATTGGCAACAAAAATAATTGGACTAAGATTTTGTGGAAGAAGTTATCCGAAAGAATTTTATTTTTCGCTTGTTATTAAAAAATGTTATACAAAAAAGGGTGTATTAAAAATGTTTTAGATTACAAAATTAAATTAATTTGTATTTTTTGCGAAAACTCGAACGCATTCACTCCTTTACGGTCATTGATACCTATACTCAGTATCATTGAATTGATTTTAATTGATATGAATTTTATTTTGTTTGAATAAATTAAAATTTGTGACGCGATATGTAAATATTTGCTTTTGATTTTTATTGACTGCACTCCATTCGTGTTGATAAACTGCGGGTATAATCGAGGAACACATGCACTGATAGAGTGTCAATTCGTTATCATCAACGAAAAATAAAAAGAACAAGAATGAGTTTTATGGCGAGAGTGTATTATATTAGCTTTGGTCGTAAATACAGTTTCAATAAAAACTCATTTAAAGCTTTATATGATAATCTAAAAAACTTTTTTTTTCGCGTTCGTACGTCGAAAGTCGTAAAACAGACACATAAATCGATATAAACAGCACACCCGTACGGAGCAGTACAACAATAAAATTACATGTCAAGTCATTTTTGGTGGGTTTTCGCGCGATTGTCATATTATCATTGTCAGAAAAAAATGATAATATAATGCTGGTGTGCTATAGTTATGTTTACTTATCAACCATTCCAGGATTATTTACTTCTTTTCTCTCGCACTCTCCTTCTCTACTGTTTTTATTTTGATAGATATACGCTTAGATATATACAATTACAGATCACACTAATCAACTGCATTATCGCTTATATCCGTTCGAAACACGTTGAGAATCAGCGAGAAATAATGAAAGTCTAGCGTATTATATAATTTGATGAAAATTTGCGGTTATATACGTCCAAACAGTTATATCTGATGGTCTAAACTGATAAAACCAGAAATTATTTCCAATGACCGATATTAATGCATATTCGCATGCGTTTGTCTGTTCCGCGGAATTAATATGTCATTTCCTTATTTTTATTATTCCCGTTTTATTATTATTGTGATTTCCAATTCTGATCACTGACTAAATGCGTTTTGAAAAGGTTCGCCGAAATTATTAGTCATTCGCTTTAATTTGAGTGGGCTTTGAATGGGGAATAAATTGATTTTTACTTTTTTATTGCGTATACGACGAGTATTTTTTGCGATGGTTTGCATCGTCTTCAGCGTATAACACAATAGTGAAGAATTAAGTCTAAATCGAATCAAAGGGGAAATTAAAGTGCGAACTCAAGCCATGCGTAAAACAAATCATATCGAAAATACAACGCAAAATAAGCGATTTCGCATAATTTTTGCGTAGAAATGTATGATTGAACAGAAATGAGAAAAGTATACAAAATTTGTTTATTTCATTGCATTAAAGTATTAACTAATAACGAACAGAAATAACATATTAAGCTCACAAGGCTTACCAAAATACGTGTATTTTATTTCTTTTTGTTTTGTTTTCTGATCGCATTTTCTCGAAAAGAGTTTATTTATATTTGATTGGCTCACATGTACGCACACATCAGACTTATACCGAACAGTATATTCGTGTTTATAAATTTTATATACATTTGATCTTTACGTGCAATTTTTTTCCATCAGTAGTGCAATGTTTTTGCTCGTTAGTCTCGTCAGTTGTGCCACCGAAACGATAAACTGGTCGAAGCGTGACACTCACTGAAGCGCAATACGAAAATACGTCACTGAACACTGAGATTGTATTTTCGATCCTAAACAATAATATTTAAGTTTGTTTCGTTCGTCGCTAGCATTTCGTTTTCCAAAAAATTACTTTGGAAATCTCAACATCAAATAATACCCCAAATAATATTATAGTACGATATCGTTTTTCTTTTCTGTTTCTCTCGTCCACACAAATACACTCACGTATTACCGAATGTGTGCGTATTTTTTATCTCTATTCTCTTTTAGTTCTTCTGCTTTATCTTTTCTGTTGATACTATTTTTAGGCTTTTGTGTGATTCCCATGCAATATATATGCGCCACGAAAAACTCAATAATCATTGCCGAAAAAGTAGTGTTTTACGTATGAAAGATTTTAAAAAGTGTCCTTTTCCTGTCATTTGTGATCGCTAAGAGAAAATTTGCAAATCGCTATAACAACCATTTATAAGTAATGTTTTTTTCTACTTGAAATTTTTTTTATGGCTGTTCTAACTAGTAATCTAATGAATAATAACCTTCGATGGTTTTAAGTGAGTTTACAAACGCGATATTTGCGGTTAAACAGCGAGCAATTGTTATTAACAAACCAAAAAAAATAAATAATTTATTTATAAACTGTGTGCGAAAAGTTTGGCAAACAATTTCTATTATTGTCAACTCTCATGACAAGATAGCGCTAAAATGACAATTTACTCGGTTTGCCAAAAAAGATATGGCAATGTCAAACCAAATATCCGACTTACCCGTGAAACCCCTTTTATACGAGTTTGTATTTAATTAATTAAATGTAAACTAAAAACAACCGCAATATACTCATACTTATGACTAAAGCAAATATGTTTTCTACGTTTATTGTCTTCGAAAGAAATGCAATTTCAGCAAAGTCAGCAATTGGTTAATTATCTCCAGTTTGGTGCAGATGGGGTTTCAAAATAACAGCAATGCTTCGTAATACTATAAGAGTGAATCTTATTAGACACCGTTAAACTACTTTGAAGTAACTTTCTTATACGGATAGTCTCAAACATGTTTTCAGATAATAGTCGGAGAGAAAATGGATGAGATATTAATTATCTCAACTTAAGTGTGACTTTTAAAAATAGGTCTGTGTTTAAAGATGTTTTTCTTAAATACATATTTATAAACGGTTAACATCTGTTATTCATCAGGTTTACACTATATTTTTTGAAGTGATATCTATTATTAAAAATATAAATATAATATACTTTATGTTTCCTTTTTTGTTGTAAAAATATAGTTTTCTCCGCTCCCTCTCCGCATTAAAATGTAAATGAAGCACAAATCAAAGCATTAAAGCATAAATTTATAATTGAGTAAATTATAAGCGAATGGATGCCTAAATCGTATGGTGTTGTGTCAAATAAATTGTTATTGATTGTCCATTAATATTAATTATAATCTCTAAACTGTTTTCGTGTTTATCGACCGTTGTTATTGTGTGCATCGGATTTACACTTTTGCACAACAAAATAACAATTTTTTTCATCCATAAAACTCGCATTATTACAGATTTCTTTGAATTCTGAAATCTTATTTATGGATATTATTATGTTGTTTAAGAATCTCGTATACACTTTCGTGTCTTAAACCACTTTTGTTTTTGTCATTAGTAAAGAGAGATTAAATGATTGCGCGGATTTGCGCTCAAATGGATTTAAAAAACGGCTCCTTAGCGATGACCGAGGCTTCAGGCGATTTTAATGGCATTATTCAGTTCAATATTTTTCTAACTTACTTTGCTTCGGTTTAAAAGTTTAACTCTCCTCTAAAAAATACGAAAGTATGCAAAAGAGTGTGTGTGATTGAGAGATGCAGGCAATAAAATCATTGCCTTTAGCAGTGGCTGATATTGAGTGTTAAAATTCAATCTCTCACTTAAAGCATTTTTGTTTCCTCCCCGCTCTTAAACCGACTATTTTCGATAAAAATAACTGCTAATTTAGTGATATATTTTATGAAACTCGTATATTCCGATAATTAATATCTCGAAGCAGTGTCAAAATATGTCACTAATTCGCTAACAATCTTTTTCTCAGTTTTTAAAGGTTTTATTTCATTGTAAATGGATTTCTAAATGTCTGGCTCTCGAGTCTAAATTTCTTTGAACCGAAAGTCGGCACAAATATTGTACATTCTATTTTCGATAATCTTCTTTCGAAACTGCGAAATCCATTCATTGTGATTTCCATAAGTTGTTGTCATCGCTATCATAGTAAAGTGCATTTATGTCATCGCTGACGGATGAAAAATATTCGCGTATGACTTTCATTCATAACGCTTTTTTTAGCACTCATTCATTCATTCGATTTTCATCCATCGAATCCAACACAACTGCCAAATACCATAAATAAACGTTAACACTACTGTAGCTCTATGTTAGTGTTATCTTAAAACGTACGTCGTTTATAAGATAGGGTCGCCAACCTGTCGCAGGGTTGGGATGCAGACCTGCGGCTTTTTTGTCCCAAATCATACTCATTAAGCGATCGCGAGATGCACTTCACTCCAAACTCAATAATTAGTGCCCACAATAGTTCGAGATAACGAGATGCCGTATTAATGAAATGTCTAATTTTATATGAAATGCCACGTGAACGCGACACACTAAGTTTTTTCTGTGTCCCGCAGCAGATCTTAACAAATTATTTTCTTATATATTAAACGTGAGAATATCTGTCAACAATTAATGTCACTATTAATAGCTAATGACTATATTAAAACTCGATGCCCAAATAGTTTTCTTCTTTTTTATTTAATTGCAGACTGAAAATTTTATTGCTGGTAATTTCAAAAGATATTTTTATCTATAGAAAGGGAAAATTTTGTAATATGCAAAGTTTGTTCGACCAAATAACTAGTTTGGTTATCGATAATTAATGTTTATTTAGCAATAACGTTACAGTCTATTGATAACTACTCTTAACTATTTACTAATGGAAACATTATATTGAACGTAAAATGCAATTAAAAACGCATTTAATTGTTAATACTAACAAGAGAGACAAAAAATAAATGAAAATTAAAAAATAAATATTAATTATCGGGTTTTGTATTACAATGAACCATTTTTTGTTGTGTCATTTCGAAAACGCTTTAAACAGTTCATTTACATTGAAGTATTTTTCCAAACAAAAAAAACTAAAAGCCTGTTTTTAATAATTAATTCGATCAACGAATTGCTTGATTAATTTGATAAAAAACATTTGTGCGAGACTGTGATGAATAAGATGAAAAAATTTTATAATTATCTTCAGAAAAAATTATGAGTCGCTATTTTTAAAATTATACTTAAAATAAAATTGTTAAGTGACTTTGAAAAGATATTTTTTAGGCCAATAAATCTGTCGATTCAGCATTTATGCAAATAACTCTCTAAGTTAATAAATTCTTTAAATTTTATTTCAAAATAATCGATGTATATTTAAATTTATTAAAATTTGCACGCAATAGTATTGAGTTTTTAATTATTACAACTGAGTGCAATTAAAATTTTACGAAAAATTAATGGTATAATCTTTAAATCGATTGGTAATTACAACGTTTGATTTGTAGTGAAACAACCTTTAATTAAAAAGTTTTTCCAAACAGATTTTAAATAAAATATGTATTTTAAAAATAAATTTGCGAGTCATTACATATTTAATTGAACTTTTAAATTTAGATGCAAAAAAATCAAACTAATTTCTCAAATAAGGGGTTTATTAAACAAGTATTCCATGAAATTTAATTCGGAAATCGATTTATAATTTCGAATCAAACCAATTTATTACATGATATTAAAGATCAGCTATTTTTATTTTTAACCTAAATTTTTATCATAAATAATAGTCATTAGTCGCTAAGAGGCAAATTAGTTTCTAGTTTTATTTTATAATCAAAAAATAGTCTAAACAGTAATTAATAAGGCAGACAAAAATTTCACTTTTTGCTCATTATAACTATTTTTTCAGAAAATCGGTTCACTTGCATATAAGAAGTTAAAGTTTTTTCTTAATAAAGAAAAAGATAACGAAATCTTAAGCAATAATATTCAAGTTTGTTATTTCTCATAGACGACGGTTGACTTCTCTTGCGTTGATGTCAAAATACTGGTAGTTGTTGTGTACGCGATACTATCGGGGAGTTTTCATAACTCTCATTCATGGGTGCATTATTTTTCTCTCCTTTATATTTGGGTGAGATATGCGCTTTCCAGTTATGATTATCACATGAGCGACAAAAAACTATAAACTTTTTCTCGTCTGAATTTCCCTCATATTATAAAATTTCTTTCTGGCATATCATTTTTTTGGCTTAAGCCGATCTCTCGTTTTCACTCTCACACACATAAAACCTTGTGTTATGTAACAAAATATAAATTCTCATGCGATATAATAGTGTTCACAGTTTCATCATCTGTTGAATGCACCAATGAATTGCTTGATATTTGGGTGTCAAAACTCACTTATCTGTGGATGATTGTTAGATATCAAACCGACTCGACTGAGACGTGTCCACCAGTTGTGACGATCGAGAACCAGTCGAATAAGAGGTTTATGCGAACGCGAATATAAGACACAAAATATGACATTTATTATATTTTCCATCGCGACAATAAAAAAGAGATTTTTTATGGATAATTTTTACGTCCGGTGTTTTTCTTTATATATATGTCATATTTTATATTTAATGTTTCAATGATTAAGATTGCGAAGCATTGATCAGCAGGAATCGAGTCCTAAAACGAGACCTTCGAACAAATATTATGACCAGAATTTTTCCATATCTTTTTTTGCTGATGTTTTATATTTGATAATTTAGTTTATCTTTTATTTCGTATTTTTTAATACTTTTTTATATTTATTATGAACTTAATTAAAAAAAGCTGAAAATCAAATAAAAATCTTATTTATAATGTTTAGAGTTGCGATTCATGTCGTGTGCGCTATCATAGACAATAAATTTCGTATAAGTTTTATAAATTCTCTTCAGAGCCGATAAGCGGGTAATAAAAATGCATTAAAAATAAATTTAAAAACGAGTTTATTTATTTATTTTATTATTTTATTTATACCCGAATTCCCCGATTAATATGCATATCAGTGGAAAGCATTAATTTTAAATTTATTTATTGCAAACCTTTCAATCAAAAAAACTGGATTCAAATGCTTTTTCTAATCTCAATTTAGAGGAAAAATAATTAAAGTTTTGAACAAAAATTTTATGCCAAAAAAAGATTGCGAGTTACGCAAACTTTTTCGTGTTTTATAAAATACGCTAACATTAAGTCCTGTGTTCCGAATGTTTTTCAGTTACAATTTTGGATATAATTAATTATAGAAAGTAAACTTTTGCGCTTAAGACCTAAATTTTATTTTTCTTGAAAAAGCATCAACTGTTAATGAAATTCGTATTTTTAAACTCGAAATTTGTCAAACAATATTATTTTTGTAAACTTTTTGCCATACAAAATAGAAATAATTACGTTTTTCAATTAAGACACAATTATTATTATCATTTCATTCATCGTCAATACAAAAACGCAATATTTATTTTTCGTTTGTAAGAATATAAGGATCGCCAGTGCAGTGCTATTCTTCGCCCATTTCTCGTTTTGAAATTTTTTTGATTGTATGATGTATTCGTATTATTATTATTATTATTACTGTTTTGAAAAATTAATTTCTTGCACTGTTGTTGTGCCTCATTTTATAATTTCGTGCGGAATTTTTATTATTATTTCGGTTTTGTTCTGCAATTGTGTGTTTCATTGTGTGATTGAAGAGTTGTGTTTCGGAAGCTGTTTGCTGAGCTGCCGATTGTTTCGCTTCCAGTCATATTAAAAATAAATCTAATTATAGAACAAATTATAGACATATTATCTGTCGTTATCTTAAAATGTTTTATATCGATTTTCTCGATATTAATAGAAAAAATACCAGTCATTTTCGTGATGTCATGTTTTTTCGAAATTAGTTCACCCGATCAGCAGTAGTTATTTTTTATTGATTTTTTTTTCGTTGCACAATATTTTCTCTGATTCTAATAGATAAAATCGATATAATTATATGTGTTAACTAATATACGGTAATAACTAAAGAAAAACTAAATACTCAAAAACTTTTCTCATTAGTATTGTATGCTCGAAACAAATACTGTTCTTACATTCAAAAATAATTGTTAAGAATTTAAGGCACATTTCAGTGGTCCGCCTCAACAAATGCGTAAAAACCGATACATTAACACTAACAGCTTAGCTATTAATGTCTTGTTGGGCTGAGCACGAAAAAATTACTTCAAATATCTTTTATCTTTAAATGGCTTTTTGTCAAAAAACTTTTTTTTGTGCTCAACTATAAAAAAAACTGCAAATGGCTTTAAAAGCTAAGTGCAAGTGTAGTTTTTTTTATTATTATTAAGCAGATATTTTCCCTTTATAGTAGCACAACACGCAAATTTACTTCGTGTCAAATAATCTACTTATAAACTTAAATGTGATTGCATTTACATAATACTTTACCGAATAAATGTGGGCAATAATAATGACTTCTCTCGGTGTGTGATTGGTGTTCTTGCAGAGAGAATCAAAAATTCATTTGAAATAGTAAAACACCACTGAGAGTATCGCTGAATGCCGACTGCTCTCTCGTGTGAAGTGTAAGCTTACGATATCATATCGATTTGATGCAATGTGCGCATTCCTATCTGGTTTGCCTCTCATCCTATGAATATGTATTCGGGATTGACATGTCGTTCGAGACTCTCATCAGGGTTTGTTACAAAATTGAGCTTTGAATCAGCACTTGAAATTTTGTTATTAGTAGAGACGGAAATTCAGAAAAATCCTTCTTTTTATAGAACATTGTTTACAATTAATATAATAAAATATGTGAACGACTTGAATAAAATTGAACATTTTGAGACCTATTTATGTTACTGAAAATCCTGAATTTTACTAATTTTTCTCCTGAAAACTCATTAAATTTTAAAATTTTCTTCAATTAATCAACGGTAGAATTGTTTGTTTCATTCGTTGTCAGATATTACTGAATTCTACTGAATTTCTTAAGAATTTTCTTTTTTTCCTTCCTGAATATAATCAGTTTTTAGTCCTGAATTTCTTGTCTCTAATAAATATTTAGGCGATAAAATTAGAAATATTATATTTCTCAACATTTAAAATACATAAAACTATAAATTAAATTTTGCAAACATGGAAATTTTATGTTAATTTAATATTCAAAAATGAAAAGCATAAACTTGTTACAGGTATTAGCAAATATGTTACAGATATTTTATTTTATCAAAATATCTATTAATGCTGGCTTTATCGGTGCTTAATTAATTACAGTGTATTTAATTAAATTTGATTTGAAAAAGTTTTCCTCTTCCATTAGTAATTATCATTAAATCCAGTAATGAATTGAAAAAAAAGAATTAATTAAAGTTATCATAATTTAGATAAAAAACATTTTTATTTTGAAACTTCTTTATTTTTAAAAAAGATTCAATAATAGATATTATTTTGAGACATAAGATAAGTCTAACTCCGAATAAACAGAACATTTAATTCACACATTGACCATAGATAGAGATGATATTATCACGTGCGCTGTTGTTGATGCAGCGATGCATACTTGGCAAACACACTTCCGATAATGAAGAGAGTCATTGCATAAACGCAATCGCGCTTATATTGAAGTTTTTGGGCAACGACTAACATTAGCTCTTTTCAAAGATAAAGAGATGAATCATACTCTACTTTAATCATTATGTGTTTCCCACTTTTATTCTCTCTCTCCTCTCTCGCACTTGCCCTCAATCTCCCACTTTTCAAGCCATACATATATTTTTAGCATAACATACGAAACTAAACCCTCAGATAATTCATTTCGTTAACAATGAGTAACATTGTCGTAACGACGACGTCGTTGGAAACCAAATATATTAATGCATATTTTTTCTCAGGAAAACATAGTTAAGGAACAAATTTGATAATTAATACCGTGTATGTATTTATTATAATACTTAATCATTATATTAAAATAAAGAATGAAATTGTTTTTTTATTGTTTGGTAATGTTATATTTTATTAGCATTAATGATATTTAATCACTCAATTAAAATTATAATCGTTTTTTAATGCCTTACTCTTTTTACATATAAATTGCTTTGACTGTATCATTGACTGTCATTTTAGTACGATTGCATTTAATTCGGCTGACTTTGCATTAAATAGCTGGCAATGTTGTTAAAAGACAGTGCTGCTGCTGCTGCTGCACATGCTTCCCTAATGGTGGTCATTGAGAGAACTTTATGGATTATTTATTGGAGTCTAGATTATTGTGACTTAATCAAGTTAATCCTGTGTAATGTATTTATTTGACCGATAGATAAAAAGCAGCAGACATTATGTACGTTAGGACCAGACACAGATGAATACAATGCACTTTAAGTGGAATTTATTTTAATTCAATTTTTAATAAACTTTATTAACGTTTTCGAAATACTACTTGAAATTAACGAAATATTGTAACATAACAGTATTAATCTTATTTATATTTGAGTAAACTTAATTTAAATTTTAATTCTAAGCAAGCCATGTTCTTAATTGAAAAATAATCGCTGTTATTATGACAGGAGTGTTGCGATATCTAAAATTAAAATGTGTAAATTAAAAGTTTTAAAATTATTTTAAAACTTATAATTTGCCTAAATTTGCTTAAATCGGTGTTAAATTACCTGCGAATTCTATTATGTTTTAATGCGTTATAAATAATGCGAACGAGAATTTTTTACTCTCCTTGTGATGAGTGACCGCTAGGGATAAAAACTATTTAACTATTTTTAGAACATATATCGTTAGCATCAAACAGTAATAAAAAAATGTTGAACGCAAAAAATGGGTTACATTTATTCCCAGAGAGTGAATGGCATGTAATAGTGAAGAGGGAAACTATAATTAAATTTGCCTCCACTTTAATCGAGTTATGAAACATGAATTAATTTATGTCAAGATTGTCAGATCGTGAATGAAACCTCATTATAAAAGCTGAGAGAATTCCTTTCATATATATATACATATATATATTACCAATAAGCATCATCGAAAATTATCATGCAAATATGTTTCGTGCACTTCATCATAAATTACGGTATAAATTATATATATATATGGCCAAAGGTTTTATTTATGTGTTGAAAATATACGGTAAGTTTACGCACTTTTGGCCGAAATATTTTTTGTTTTATTCGGTGCGATGATATGGCGAACATTACAAAATCGAAACACGTGCGAATCAGTTTACGACCTTTGCTAGTTTAAGGGTAATGTTAATGCTTAATGTGAATACCAGCGAGTAAGAACCAGTGAAGATAATGGTAAAGGCAAGAGCATTGTAAATAGATTTTTGAATCACTTTTCGGGAGTTTCTATAGTGATGTAAATTCATTTTTCTGTAGAGGATTAACGAAACAAAGTTTCAACGTAACGAAACTAGAACGACCATATAAACTGTATCCCTTTTTTCTTACGTTAGCGAATATATTATTGGCAACTACTTAAAAGCAAAACACTGTATGATTTGAATTTTTCGTTCATTTCTTAAAATCTTATAATTTAAAGTAATGTGTACAGTACAGTTTTTTTATTAAGGGTTAGATGACAACAATGCTTGTTTATAAATTTGAAACTCAAATCTAAAATATATAAGCAAGCTTTGCTCAAATCAAAATGAACTAAACCCTCATTCATTCAAGAATATTAGAGACAGATTGAGGCGATAGTAAAAAATATATATATGAAAGACATAATATGAAAATGGACTTAAAGGACAGACACGATCAAAATCGGATCTTAAGATTTTTGCCCGACTCATTGTGTTCTTGTTTGTCACTCTTCGCAGTAAAGCACACCTTATAAGTTTTGAAAGTTAAGCTGATTAACGCCTTTGTGTTTGTTCCTTCTTTTCGAATAAGTATAAGATTTTAGTGTAATTCATACCTGCTTTGTACATTTGTTCAGCAACAACAAGGTTTATTTTTTGTTACTACTGTATGTTGGATTTTCGTTGCAGTAAAACATGGCGAAAATAACGTCTTTTAGTTTGTTTTTATTTATTTTGTTGACTTAAATTATATGAATTTCTTGTTCCAAACATTTTTTGGTTGTGTTTCTAAAATATTTTTCTCTCCAAACGATAATTAAATGAAAAATTTTCACGTTTTCGTGTTATGATAATATTTTATACGCCTTTAATGACATATTCTGTTAGAGATTATAAATATAGAGTTTTCTAACCAAAAGCAAAAATAAATAAATGTTTTTTCATTATTTAATATTACATGATTTTATTATTACTAAATTTACAATTGGTTGGCATTACATTAAACTGTCTCGTAAAATATATTGAATTTTATCTTTTGGCTTAAAAAAATCAGAAATAAAATATCGCACACAAACACAAACAAAAAACATATACAGCATTGATAAACCCATTTATAGAATGAAAGCTAAACATATATTCACTATTATATCAAAAAAGAGAATATTCCTTAAAAGAAGAACCGATAATTCACAGTCTCTCTCTCTCTCTCTCTCTCTCTCTCTCTCTCTCTCTCTCTCCGCTCTGTTTTCTATTTTTCGACAGACTCTTTCGCTATCGAAATCAACATTTGCTTATTGCTTATTATACGATATAAAACGGAACAGAATATTATTTTTCTCTGCGCGCATATACTATTGATTCTGATGGTAAGTCATGATTTTCACTACCGATGGAATACATGCGGGAATTGAATGGGAAAAATACTGTACAGAAAAGCTCAACAACACTAAATCTAATAGTAAATAGGAATCGATTCGCTTGATTGATACCATGTTTTCATTCTTTTAGCGATCGATAATAAAACGGGAGCAAAGAATTAAGTAACTTTAGTGAAGAGGTTTACTGAGTGGACTGTTTCATAATAATCAAAATTTTCTCAAATACATGAAACATTTGATTAATATTTTTATCTTAATTAAAAATTTTAGAATTCAAATAAGTGATTGAAGAATAGGTTATATTCCGGGCTTGTGTTTCATTGTTTGCTTAATGCCGACGCAAATATTTATGAATAAAACAGACGCACAATGCGTATGTTTGCTGTTTAATAAAATATTTTCGTTTTATTCAAAGTTATGGCCCAGTTTTCTCATACATATATATGAGAACATTATTCTTCTTTTATTTCTAAATATTTACGCAAATAACGTTTATAAGTATACATTACAGGATGAAGTTGTTTGCGTGTGCATTAAAAATATCCAATATTGATCACAATCAAAAAATTTCCTCGCATTACTGTTTGCAGATAATTTTACGGTCGTATGCGTAAAATGTATGGTAAATTTACCTTATCTGGGATATATGCGGGACTAAAATGTTGACAATAACCGGATAGTTAACAATAAGCTAAACGGCTTTAAGTAGAATTAAGTGTACAGTATATTAAAATCGGATCACTCTATCCGTTCGTAACGCAAATGATGCTTTCATTGCTCGATGGTATATGCGCTGAAATTTATTCCCCGATTCTCTTCTATTCATGGATACATCCCTTTTTAATTTTTTGTTAAATGGACTTGTATTGAGTGTTGTTGTTTAGTGATTTAGTATTAAAAAAATCCAGATAAAGCTTAAAGGCCTCTCTCGTACTGAACAAAATCAAATGTATGGGTAAGAGAGTTCCTTTTATTAAATATATCCGTATCATGTTTCACCAAAAAATGGGTAGGAATAATAAAATAATCGCTGCATCCGCTGTTCAGTGAGCGGAGGGCTAAGCATCGCACGATTTTTTGATATATAAATTTTTCTTATGATGCTTATGCTCACTTCTTCATCGAAAAATATCATGATATGCCACTGTAATTAGAATTCATATATCATACTCCGAAAGGTATTAATGAAGCGAATGGTGCGGAATATATTGGTTTCTGTAATGTGAGATATCCTTGGCTTCGCGGTCAAAACATGTTGGGTTTTTCTCTCTGTATCGCATAATATATGCTCGCTCTTTGCTTACGATTACAGTATAATATAATACTTGATTCACACATTAATTCAAGATTAAAGTGATTGATAAAAATATTTTTATTTTCCGGATTTTATTCAATAAATTATCATTTCTCTGTATTTTAAATAGTTTGTTAAATACCAGCTTTTTGTAGAAAGTATTCGAAAATTATGACATTAATGTTTTAAATCTGTTTTAATTTGAAAATATTTCAAATGTTAACCATTTAAACAGTAAATCTTATTATTCCGATTTTTTTGGGATAATAAAATAAACTATTTGACTGGTAAATTGCTTTTCAAAATTAGGGTCAGTTTTTTATGCGCATATTTACTTAACACTGTTTGACAAAAACAAAGTGTTTGGTACCATTTGTTCATTCATACACAATCGACAAAAAACACAGAGAAAGATTGAACTGTGTTTAAAAACATCAGCACCTGCTGAGAGAGGCATATGTCAGTTCACTCGCTGTTTGTGCTCCAAACTAGTGATTGAATGAGAATGAGATGAATAAGAATAAGGAACAACTCACTCACTCTTTGCCAGAAAAGAAAACATTAAATTTTCTATTTTGTATGAGAGTTTGAAACAAACCAAAATAAACTTTTATGCGCGTTTGTACTTTGTTAACAGTTATAATCATGGATCTAATAATGACTTATTTGCTTACTAATATACAGTAATAGTAATAATGCGATAATAACAACGTATCATTACCGGACCAACAAAAAAAGTCTAATATATTTTAAGAGCGCATCTAATAAATACAGTTAATGTGGTAAAGGATATTAAGTTAGCGACTAAAGGCAACACTGATGACTGAAATTATATTGCGTTTGTTCGGTTCATTACACGTTTTAGTATTATACTTCTAATATCATTAAATTGGTTTTGAACAGTATTGTAAACTAACATATTTCAAAATGATACGCCCCTGACATCCCATTTAACCATAATCACTGCATTTTTATTATTTTATTTACCATTCAGGATAAAAAACCTATCGCTGATTACTATTGATTGTTATATTACGACTATTTTTTTACTTTAATGCATGACTAAAGTCGTTTCATAATCTTCATAATCGGACGATAATGAATTTATATGATCACGACATATGACTTTGGGGGTAAATAATCGCTGTCTAAGACGTGGTTTTTCTATTTTATATCAAAAAATGATAATAGATCTTTGATTGTCTCGAAGAATATTAGACCGCAAAACACAATAATGGAAGTATTAATATTGAATTCCGATTCGAATGGGGATTAAAATTTTTTGGTGTCATCTTATGGTGATTTAATGTGCTCCGCAAACAATGCCATAACTAAAAACTGTTTCGTTTATGCGTTTTTGATGGCTTATGATTACGATTGTATACTTAAGAAAATAATTTTCTTTTCTTTATTTTAACTTAATAGGATTGGATTTTTTGAATACATACCAGTTATAATCACTTATACGGTCATATATCCCTGTTATTTTGTGAATGTAACTATTAGTTCATATGAAGGTATCATTTACTAGTTAATAATATCGTAGAACATGATAGTTTAAAACACAATATCATTGGAGGTCATCAGCAGACAAAAACAAACGGAGAAATATTTTCAATCTGTTATCTCTCTGTTCTCTGAGTTATTCAATTTAGTCTTAAGTATTGAAATAAAAACGCTGACAGATAGACACGTATTGTTAATTAAAAAAATTGATAGAAAAACAAAGCCATCAAAATATGCCAACAGAAGATGATGTATATTTTGTTATTTCAATTTCTTGTTAATTATTGTTATTGCTATTCAAATAGTGTTATGGATTTGGTTTTTGGTTTATGTTTATCTTATTTCGCTGCCATTTATCAAATTCGCATTTGTGATGGGAGTCATCACAGATGGCTATTATAGAACACTGCGAAGTTAGTTGTTATGGTTTGCGGTGAACGCAAAAACTATTTTGCTCTCGATTTTCTTTTTTCTCCTTTTTTTAAATTGAAACATTTTTTGTTTGGCTGCGCGTTAACAAAAATAAACACGTTATGCACTCATATGCTGGTTAACTAAAAATAAATATCGTGTCTATGAACATACAAGACCCTCTTAAGAATGAAAATACTAATCCATCTGCTTGTAAACGGCATCTTTTCTCTCACAAAATTTGCCGGTAATAGAAGTTGAAAATTATATTTTAATTGAATTTCGGTCTCATAACATCTGTTACATTTTCCAAACAGTTCGCCTTTGTTTCGAGCAAACAGTAAAGTTCTGTTCTCAACATTTCTAAATTTTTGTGGGATAATTTTTTTCTGAGTGCGTCGAAAAGCCATATTATAAATTGTCAATAAGAGCCCGTTCGGTCCACACGAGTATTTTCGTCGGTTTTGTCGCGCATCCCTCACTTAACTCCCGCGAGAATTTGCGTTTATATATTTTTAAATGGCTGTGTATGTGTAACATTCGTTGCCCACTGAGCCGTTATGCATCATTACCTTTCTATGTAACTTTAAACTCCATTCTTTCGTTTCTCTCGTTAACCGCACCGCAAAAAGAGACTCCAGATTTTTTTATCAGATTCGAAAATTTTTGTGGGAATATCTAATTATAGAAAATCCATATATTTAATAGTGTGTGTGTGAGTGGTTAGCAATCGATAAAGTGTATGACTAATGAATGAGATATTGTCATCCATTTGAACAAAAATAACTTATCAAGTGATGCGTATTTTCATAAACTTTAAAAATATCTTTGTGTATTATGTTTGATGAGATAATAGTTCCGCTTATAAATTCTTTTTATGCAGAATATTAACGTTTATCTTTTGATTTTTATCTTATTTTTTAAAGTAAACTTACAATAAATGACCTTTAGTTATGTGTTTAAAACGGAGATAACGATCTGTTTTATTATTTATAAGATATTACTGGTACGCTATTGTCCTTAAAATCAATTTTCCTTATACTAATAGTATTCAGTATGCTTACCACAGATGGGAATTAATAGTATTTTGTCGACAAACTTGATTATAAATGCAGGAAAAAATATCTAATTTAAAATACATTTGTTATGCAAGAGTTTGTCAATCATAACATCGTTGCTTGAAAAGTTCAGTGAGTTCATTGCATAATACATTTCTTATTTCTCTCTCTCTCTCTCTCTCTCTCTCTCTCTCTCTCTCTCTCTCTCTCTCTCTCTTCGTTTCTTGTAATTTCTTTACTTGGATTGAGAAAAATAAACGCTTAATAATTTGCAATTTCCTCCCAATCTATCATCCATTTAGTTGAACATTCATTTTCAATGGATAAAAATAAAAACTCTATTTTTTAGTTCATTGTTTTCTTACAGTATTGGTTGTGCGGAACCATTCATGGGATTTTTTGTATACACAAGTGTTTTTTAGTGCGAGTTTGTTCTAAATATATATTATTAAAAGAGTTTAATTTCCCAAAACAGATGCGCACAGATGTGACCAAAAAATATGTTGAACGTAAAATAACTGACATTATTTTAAATCCGCGGGAAACTACTTTTTTTGCGCAAAAAATTTCTAAGTTTTTATTGCCAAGTTTTTAAGAAAAAACTTTTTTTTCTCTGTGATATTCGCCCAAATTCAGATGTGTTGTAAGAAATAGGTTATAAAAATTATCTATAAATAAGTTTTAAATACGCATTGCACCAAAAGAAACACTGTATCACAAAGTAAAGTTTATTTATAAAAATCTCGGTACGTTTTTAAGTGTGAACAAAACATAAGTTATTCTCAGTTCGTTTTTTTCTTCATCACTGAAAAGAGATTTTGGTTTTCAGTTTGTAATAAACTTAATAAAATAAATTTAATGTAATTTTTTCCGATGTAATTTCGAGCAAAAGAAATATTTAAGTAGACTGACTGAGTTGACTGTAAGCGCAATTTTATTATGTTTGCTTACAAATCAAATGTATGTTACAGTACACAACACATTACAGTGCACACAGTTTTTAAATCGCAAAAACGTTTTTCGCATAAAGTTAAAGGAGAAAAAGAAATAACTTTTCTAATGCTTTAATGGATAGCAGAATATTCGCCTTTTTTGGTGAATTAGAAAAAATAAAATCAACTTCTTTACGCGTAGTATGCGTTTTAGTTTTTTGACTTAGAAATTATTACTATATTTTGGTTCCCAATGGCTGAACACCGCAAACTGCGTTTATCTCATCCACACAAATATTATTATTCATTTCCTGTGATATACCGAGCATTTATCTATGAATGCCTTACTACTCTTAAATTTTAATGACACCATTATTTCGCAAAGTGCGCACCAAAAAGGATATTGAAAATTATATATTTTTAAGCTAAAAATGTCAAGTATGTTGTCTTCACCCAAATTCACGCTTACAAGTGCTGATAATGAAGTAATAATAATACCGCCCACTGTCTCTCTCTTTTCAATAATAAGTTTATGTTAGCGTTTCGCTTCTTCTATGGCACACACTGTGGAAACAATCGATGTTGAAAAATGAAGTCTAGTTTGTTATTTAAATAGTTTTTTTTCGGATAAGAAAAATCTTGTTTCGTTGTGTTTTGTTTGCCCTGCAATTCACTGCCCGTCGACTTTTATCTTACGTATTCCTCTATTATATTGTCTGTTAAGTTTTCTTTTATTATTTGTCGCTTTTATATTAAGCTATTTTGGTGCACACAGTTATACACACACATAACGCTATAACAATGAAATAAACAATTTTTCACACTTTTTGTGTTTTATTTAATTTACTTTTTTCGAAACTCATTTTGATTGTGTTGCGAGAATTCATTATTGTTTTCGCTTTTAAAAAGGATTCATAAATCTTGTTCGTTGAGCTCTGCTTCGTTTATTGCTATTATTCTTCTATTTATTATTATTATTATATTCTTTAGATCCTTTTAAAATGTCAACACAGGGCGAAAAACGCTCTATTATTACCACCGAAGGCGTTAGACTTTGAGATGTTCGGGACAAAGACTTTTTTCGGCTAACACTTTCTCCAAACACATCTTTCCTTATGTTTTATTGTTTATTTTATGGATATAATAAAAAACTCGCATGAAAAAAATTTTATGTCTTTATATGGCCGGAGATTAAATTTTTCGCTGAAAGTTTTAAAAGTATAAAATGCTGTAATCATTATTAGTCCGAACACAATGATAACAGAATGAGTTAGTGCTTTCATTACACATTACAGTGTCAAAGTAACACTAGCCTCGGGTACAAACAAATAGTAAAACAAGATCGACTAATAAGCATGATTTTGATGATTTTATAATGTTTGCAACAATGCGTGTTTGGTTATTATTTTTCTCATAAAAAGTGTGAAAAACATTTAAAAATAACTAAAATACGGCAACTATTTTTTATTATATTGTTAAGCGAAAAATAAAATTTTTCGTTCTTTTGATATTTAATTATCGACGGATAAAAAGCTATTTTTTAATTATCTCTTTTAAAGCAGTTTATCTCATTAAATAATTTAATTAGAAATAAATACACAAATACTCCTTTTATGTAACTTTTTTTATTGTTTGTACAGAATGTAAAAAACACTCTTAAATAGTTGTTCGCATTGGTTTTTACGTGCATTATTATCATCCATCAAATAGAGCTTCAAAGAGTCTATTCTTCTTTTACTTTCGCTTTGATAATGTTTCAATATTTTCCTCTGTAATTACATTGATTAATACATCCATCATTTTCATTAATAGCATGCGCTAACGATATTCATTTTTTAAAAACTATAATTAATAATTTTCTAATTTAATTTTTGTGATACGCTCTACATGTTTAAAACAAGTATTCCGAACTCAAAATTTTCATTTAAACCCATTATAAACGATTGCCAGTAAAAACATTTTGATACAACTAAGCCATTAATTATAATAATATTATCATAACAGTATATTTTTGTTTTTTTTCTCGCTCTCATTCTCTCTCTCATCACTGCTGCAGTGATATTATAAGGACATACACTTTGTAGTGATGTCAAGTGTAGTGATAATATTCTTTTAAACAACTGATAATAATAATAATAATAATAACCGGTGTTGAAAATGATAGGCCACTTATAAATTATGCGCAAAAAATAAAGAATTTTTATATAAAACTAACATTTATCGCGCGTTAATAAGGTTTTTACAAGAAAAAGAAAAATAGTTTTTTTCTTAATGTCCAGAAAATACTTCCTGAAAGCAAAAGATTTTTTGTGCGTTAACATTAGATACTTCTTTTTAGAAGCGAAAAAACACGGAGTTTTCGCTTTTTATTTATCCGTACAGACTAGTAGTATGCAATAGATTTTGAAACCTTAAAAATATTGCTGCCATAACATAACATACACACTGCACATCCATATCCACAGACACATGAGATAAGATTTACAGTGCAAATTCCTTGTTATGCGTTTTATTATCAAACATCATCATCATTATTATTATTATGATTACCAGCCAACGTATGTCGTCATTATATTGCATGTTATTTTGCAACTGTTGATTATATGGCATGAGTCGAGGAAAGAAAAACGCGAAGAATAGCGTTACCATGAGTTGCGATGTTTGATCGCTGATCGCCGCCAAACATTTTCCAATGTTATTCTTACCAACTAATGCTTATATTTTTCAATAGCTATTACAACTGATATTACTGGTGTTGTGGTGTAGTATTTTTCTCGCCTCCTTTCATATTAACGATCGGGTATACCCATAGTCGACAAGTGATTTTAAATCAGTTTTTGTTGTCAGATATTTATCGGTAGATCGCGTTTTTTCATTTCTTTTTTCGCTGCTACTGCTTCTTCTTCGTCCACGTCTTCCTTCTTTATTCTTCTTTTTAGTGTTCTGTCCGCCTTTGATGTAATTTTCATGTTACTTTTTTAGCTTTTTTCATTGTATTTATCTTTTCTCAGCTATTATTTCGTATAGCATTTATTTTTTCAGATTTTTTTCCTACTATTTCTCTTTCAATTGCATATCATCAGCGGTTTTCTAGACTCAAATTGGCTTTTTTCTCGATGAACAGTTGGTATTTTAGTTGTGAAATGTTTTCATACTCCACTAGATATGATTATTATAACATCTCTTAGCTTTAATTTTCGAAATCAATTCCCGTTATCAGTTTTTTGCTTTTATCAATAGAAATCTGAGTTTTTTGGAGGAAAAATTTGTTGCCTCTCTCTCTCTCTCTCTCTCTCTCTCTCTCTCCTCTCAATCTTCATTATTCAACCGGTTGTCGAAACAAAATATTACATGATTATTATTTTCTTGCATTCTAAGAATAAAAATATTTTCTATTAGTTTATTAATTTTTATGGAAGAAATTTGTTTTCCTTTTTTTCATTGTTATTTGAACGACATTTTCTTCCTGAAGCTTCGATGCAATTTTTAATATATTTTTAGAAAACAATTTAAGAAAACTGTACTTCAATGATAAAGTTAAAGTACATTTTTTGCATTCATTTTGTAAACTTCTGTTCTGTGAAGAGTAATTCATTTAATGGATTTTGACTTTTTTATTTCTCTGTACTAAATAAGTTTAAATTGAATTATTTTACCGAAAATCGCAAATTTTTCAGAGCGAGAGGAGCAGAATGTAATATTATTTTTGCAAATTTGTGTTTAAATACAATTTTTATGGCACTACCAAATTCTAGTCTCGATTTTTTGATTATATTATGAGGCCATAAATTTTTATATTAAGGTCTTTAGGCGAATAGAAAGTGAAGTACGAGATAGTCTAAAATGTCGAGCGAAACACTTATTCTTATCTCTTAATTTATAGATGTTTAATTGAAAATGTCATTTAAGCTCTACCACTAAAAGAACTTAATTTGCCAGCAAATACTTAAGAGATATTTTTTATTTTTATGTGCTTTTTTCTTACTTTTTAAATAAGCGAAAGCAAAAAATAAAATAACTAAAGTTAATTGCCTTCAAGTAATCAGTAAATTCCCTCACATATCATAGCTCTGAGGAATACGGTAATCACTTTCTGTTTTCGCTGTAAACCCTCATCAGTTTGCCAAAAGCACCAATTAATACGGTTTTATTTAATTATTTTTTTCATCCAATTTATATTATAATAAACTTCTTCACCGATCAAAGACGCTACTGGTCTTCTATAAGAAAAAAGTGCATTTTCTAAATTCTTTTTACGAATAAATTAGTTTCGAAAATAAAATGCAGAAAAAATGTCACACACAAGCAAACTTCGATCACATCATGATTACGATCAGAACAGCGCCCAAAGGGATTATTCAGTATTATTCGCAATCATTTCTTTTACTATAATAGTGAGAGCAACAGTGCTTTCAAATAGAGACTTTAAAATTTTAAATCTTTCTATAAAAGGTGAGCCTAATCAAGAAGAATATGCCCATAAAATTATTTCGTTTGATTATACTTACTGTATATATAGGCATGAAGTTATCGAATAGGTTTCGTTTATTTTTTCGTTTTTTGATGGATCCAAACCTCCCACGAAGTTTGATTGCCAATAGTGAATGTATGATTAAAATAAATCTCTAGCTTTGCACACATATATACCCACAGAACACCAGATGAAGAACAAGCACAAGGTTTGCTTTGCTTTTTTATACATATTAAATGTCTGAAGAATTGACAGTTCATGTACAGCTGCTCTCAACCAGAATTTGTAAAGAAGAAAAATCGAAACTCAATCGAAAGGCTATAATAATTTTTGTAGTCTGTATTGTTTGGGGTTTGGGTTTGGGGTTTGAGGGGTCATTGCTTTATGATTATTAAACAAAGTATATTACATATGAAAAAAGGATATTCAGATTTTTGCCTGCACTCACCAGTGTCTGATGTCTGAACAGTGGCGGAACTGAATATCAATGTCTTTCGTTCAGCTAAATTTCATGTCTCACTGGGTCTCTCTCTCTCTCTCTCTCTCTCTCTCTCTCCAACTCACTCACTCACTCACATACACAGTCAGCGAAGAAGAAATAAATAAAATGCATCATGAAATATACTCCTACTGAGTAAAAGTTTTCAAACTTTTTCTACACTTCTGACCAGTTGAAGCGTAACTGTTCAGATACCGTAGAAGAAGACGAACACGGGGAATATAAAGCAGAAATGCCAAACCTTCGCATCATTATTGCGAAATTGTACTGTTGATTCAATACATTCTGACAAATGAAAAAAAGGATGGAATCGACTGAGAAATATATTCCTAAGTAAAGAAGTGAGAGAATAATAAAAAAAATGGTGTGCACACACTAAAGTAGAATGCCTTTAAAGGTTGATTAGATACCAAACACTAATTAATGAGTGGGCAGACACTGAGAATTAGCTGTGACAATATTAAGCGAAACTTTTTTCATCATCTTTTACTTTCTCTGTTCGTGAAAGTGTGTTCCACTGATTGAATTTTCTATGGCAGTAATATTAAGAGCAATATTCTGTATATATATTTATAGAACTCAAAAGTTTGGACAAAAGCTAAAACATAAAGAGCTCATTGTTTGCTGGATATGATTAATGTGCTGCGAATGGTTTGCTTTGTTTGATTTCTCAAAAAAAGTTTTTTAACTCTAAAAGAACACGTACTGTAATCATAATATTTCTTAGTTATTGCGCTACACTTAATTTTTATTTCTTTAAAAACTATTTAATTTGTTTCGTTTTGGTGAGATTTCAACAAATAAATTGTTGGCCACTATTTCCGTTCGAAACACAATCTACACATATAATGATGATTATGATTGTTAGCATTATTAGTAAATAAATAAAATGCTCTTCAGATAATAATAATAAACAATTTTACGAAAAAAGAGTTTTATGGGAAATGAAATTATATGGAGTTTGTTCGTCCACTGCACACATGGTCAGCATTGAAGAACCAAAATGAACACTGTTTTTGGTTACGGAGCTGCGATTGTTCTGATTATTATCGCAACGATTAGGCACACACCACACAGTCAGACATATTTCCTTTTTCTTCTTTCTCTGATTTGTCATTTAGTATACATTCTCATTCATAAAAATTATCGCTGATGTATACAATAACGTCTAACTAATGTTTTATCGTTTTTACTTTTAAACTTTTATCTGTTATGCAACGATGAATAAAACTTTCATTAGTGTAGCACATGGTTCCCAATTTACTACTAGTTTTTTTCTTTGCTTCTATTGTTGTCTAAAACTTTAAAATTATCAATAACTTAATAGAAGGAACAGCAGTTGCATAAAGAAAAGAATATATGTTTAAAATTATTTTCGTTTTCTTTTCAACATTTTCTATTCTGAATCAAATAATTTATGATATTTTTCTCGCTTACAATTTTTTCCTATTCATAACCGATAAAGCGATAAACGATATGCTATTTTCGCCACAAAATATAAATCGCAACGCAAACGAAATTAATGCGATTATTTTAAATGCAAATATTTGTCAAAACACGCGAATCAGAAAGAGAAACGAAATTTTCTTCGTAGCGTTACAAAGGATTTGTTTGCTGTTCATGGAAAATATGAACTATGGTTTCGTGTCTAATGGTTAAGTGCGAGACAGTATTGCTATTTACAGTGTTTGACGCATTTCATATTTTACGCATAACTTTAAAATTAAAATTAGATATTTTTTTGCGCTCATCTTTGCCACCGGAAAAGTGTCAACTTGTCTGCTAATACTAAGCAATGACACGAAAATAATGCATTATTTGAAATTTTCGGAGCAATTATTTCTTTCTTTGAGTTTCAAAAAAAACGTTATAAATTGAAAAAATTTTTTTAGTTGAATATATGATACTTCAAACATCATTTTGACTCAAAACTAATGTATATTTTTGACCTCTAAAATGTTGATTTTTTCTGAGTATAGAGTGTTTTTTAACAGCAAAAAATTAGCATTTTTATACGTTTTTCCTCATAAAACATATTTTCTAAACCGTTAAATTTCCATATAAATATTTTTCACCCCAAACGGTGACCTTTACGCTTTGAGAAAAATTCTCATTTATCTATTTTCGATTCAATTTTCTTGTTCATTATTTAAAAAAGTTTTTCGAGACCCAAAATTACTTTGATTTTATAATGAGAAAAAAAAACATTATCAGTAACGAGAAAATAGAAGCTAAAGAAGAGCCACAATGGGTGGGAGAGTATCGTTATCCACATGTAACCTAACAAATAACTGTAATGTTAGCCGCACTAAGACTAAGTGGTGTGACGTATTACAACAACAGCCGAAAAGTAGCAAATATGTAAGCACCACCACAGCTACCTTTTTGTTGAAGCAAAAAAATTGATCCCGAAAAACAACTACTTTTTTCATTCTCCCTCTCTTTTGTGTTTAACTATAACCTGAGCTAAACACGGCTAAAAAATCATTGCCAGCTATAGATAGATAATCACGCTTCAATACAACCATTATTTTGGCGCCGATGAACAGATTTGTTCAATAAAACTCTCTTCAATGTCGAGGTCGTCGCCGTGATTAAGTCAGTGGAAGAAGTGTGTGCGTTCGCGTTATTCTATATTCACTTCGCTTCTTCTTTACGGCTACTGTTTATGCATTGTTTATACCCCTACAGCTAATATGGTAAAAGGTTTGTGTGTACCCCCGACTCCTCCGGATAAAATTACGCACAAAAATTTTCTGGTGAAGAATTTTTTGGTGAAGAAGAGCGGAATAATTATCTGGCGATAATTTAGCATTTTTTTTTGATTACCACTTTTATTTTTTATTACTTCGTAGTTTTTTCTCAGCTGCAGAACTAGTTATCTTAAGTATTTGTATGCATGTGATGTGATGTTTGGTATATGTATGTACGCATCGAACGCCTGTGCGCCGATCGTGTGTCGTCTCCCAACTCATTTCATTTCATTTATGTCTACTATTTTGTTTGTCGCAATTTGCTGGGAATTTAGTTGAGAAAATAACCACTTTTTGGTTGAGAAAATGATGAAATTTTTTTATCGATGATAGTAAAATATTCGCATTTCACTGTTCGGTTTTGTTTAATTATAGTCAATCAGCGATGAGAGAAGAATGAGAGAAACAACTGTCTCTCGACTATAACAACGCTCAGATTTCCAGTTACTATATTATTATTGTGTTTTTCCATCTTTGCGTTCACTTTAAAAACATTACCACACTTTAGTAGTGGTTAAAATTTCTTAATGTATGTGAAAGCTATTAAAAATATTTTTTTCGGAGAACACATTTTCTTAAGCTTAGGCACAGCACACACTTTTTTAAAAATTATCAGAGTTTTTTTTCGCTCCGAGTGGGCCTTTAATTTTAGGCTTGAGTTCTTTCACATCAATAATGATGTATTGCATATGTTTTATGCGCAGAGAATCTCTCGCTCTTTCTCTGTTCCGCAGAAAACGCTTAATAGAGACAAATGTCTGGCAATTGTTTCGTAATTGTTTCCATACATAAATTTTTTAACGCTGCTGCCCCTCATCAATGGTTATGAACCAATTTATGTGCTCACCATTAGGCGCTTCGTGTGCAGACATCACTAATTTTGACTAATTTTCGAGAAAAACTATTTCACTTTCGATAATACAGTAATTTATGTTTCTTTTATCCGCGATTAAAATGTTTTACTTTGTTTTCGCTCGTTTGCAGTAAAGTTAGTTTTAGAATTTTTCTTAGAAAATCAACATATTTCTTAATATTTGCTTTTTCTCTTATTCGAAATGTACATAACGTAAGGTAAAAGCGAAACTGTGTTTGCTTGCAATCAACATACAAACAAACTTAGAAATGGATGTGTGTGTGTGTGTGTGTGTGTGTGTGCGAGTGTGTGGTGTGTGGCAAACTAAAACAAGTAAAACCATTTTTTATGTTCCTATAATTTGATTACCATTTGAGTGTACATTTTGGGGAAATCGATGGGGAAAACGGAAGATATTGCCCAAATATGGGTGGCCTTTAAAATGTATAATCAGAAAAAACAATATTAATTGAAAATCTTGTTGACTATTACTACTACCGTCATCGCCCATCAAAAACCATCAATTTATGTTTCAATCATATTATTGAGACCGCAACTATGCGTTTAATCGATATCAATAAGACTTTATGTCATAAGCATTTAGCAAACTGTATCCAAACTCCAAACTGCATTTCCATTCCATGTAAAGTGCGTGAGATTTCTTTCGCTAATAGGATATCGGATGAAAAACGAAAAAAATAACTCGTTATTCTCCTAATGTCGGAGAGGGAGAGATTGAGAGTGAGAGATGAGATTCTCCTGAATAGATTTTTATTAAGTACTCGTGATTTTTATTTAAGTTTATTTTTTAGCTTTCGCTTAATTATATTGTAGAAAACATGATTTTAATTACAGACATAATTTATTTATAGCTTAAAAGAGCTTATATTAAGAGAGAAATCGGTTCTCTAAACCCTAATCTTTATATTTATTTTTAAATTAATGTTGGTTTACCTCCACATAACTTTCTCGTAACATTAGACTTGAGTACGCATCTTGTAGTTCATAGAACCACAGAATTTTTATCTTCTCCTCTCTATCTCTTCAATCTTTCACGTGGTGTGACATTAGCGTAATTTAATAGTAGAATAAATATATATATGTTGCTATTTTTAATATCTTGAAATGTGTCTTGTCTTGTGGTGGTATTAAAATGTCCACCTTTTTTCGTACAAAATGCTTGAAATCGGATTATAAAATTTACTATTCAGTATTAATTTTTTAAGGTCCGGGTATTCTATCGAAAAGGCTGCATAACCAAAATCTTCACATAATTTTTGCTTAAAAAATGTTTAATACTTTTAATGGCAATAAGCTTTACGCTTCTCTATCTGTAAAAATGATTCTCATTTTCCCTCAAGTCTTGTGTCAGCATTATCTTCTTATGTCTCATATCGCGCAATAACAGTAAATCACGTTATCAGCTTCGATACACCAAAACCTCTTTATTGGAAAACATTTTGTTTTTTCGTCGAAGTCTTATATTTATCTGACCCAAAGTCCGTAAGAATATAATAGCATTCATCAATTGTCAAGTGCTTAATAAACTGAAACCTAAAAGTATTAAACTATTTTTATTGGTTATTTAATGTATAAACCGTTTTCGTTTCTAAAGCAGTTCCAATAAAAAGTAAATGCATGTGCACTTAATATACTATATATAATTTTTTCGCTGTAAAACAAAACTTCTCTTAAATAAACATAGTCTTAGAATATTTAGTTTGTTTTTTATTGCAGTTTAGATTATTAACATTTAGCGTTAAGCGTTAAAAGAAGAAGTTGGTGTATGATCACAATTAGCCTTTTGGCTAAATCCATGTGAATGTCATTAATCACATTTTTACTTTTTTTAGTCTCTTATTCAAATAAGCAGTAAATAACCTTTTTTTCATCTGACGCTCATATATAATAAAACATTAATGCATATATAAATTCATGCTAACATTCCATGACATATAATCCATAACTAGTTATACACTGCGTTTGAATAATTATCAAATACTAAAGAGCGAGTGATAGAGAAACAGAGAGGGAATTCTAAAAGCGTTTTTCTACTATTGAAAGCATTTCAAAAACTAGTAGACACTTGAATATCAAGAATTCATACTATGGTGAGGAGTGAGAGAACAGAGCGAAAGAAAGAGAGAGATAGCAGTGAAAGTGCACGCTCTTTATTAAAAGAGAAGTAGCAGTCATTCCTCGACCTACGCATCGATTACTTTACGAGTTATCCATTTAACCCAAAAAATAAGAAATATATAATAATAATCGAAATTTTTGTTTACAACGCGCACATAAATGCATACACAAAAGAAATATCCGCTTTCTCTTCACGTTCACAATATTGACCCTAAAGCGTAATTTCTAAATCAGAAAAAATAAGTTGATTTTTCTTGTGTTTCACTTGAGATATGCATAAATATTTTGTGCAGTAAAAAAACGTTTTTCTCGTATGATTCGTGACTGAAAGTTCCGTTCCAATGGAGTCGTGATCGGAGAAACCTTCGCGAGAGTGCGAGAGATATTGAGATACAGATTGATAGCCAGTCAGTCAGTTCCCGACTCTGGTCTAATTAAAGCATTAGCATTTATCTTTTCAAAGAAGTACAGTAATTCAGTGATTATCGATGCTTGAAATATGGCTAGTTTTGCTCGAATGGTATCTCATCTATAAGTATAGCTTTACTAGATTTGGTCACGACTGACCAAAATAGTTCAATATATCCAATATAGTATAAGCAGTTTTCATTTTTGTTTTCTTTTTTGAAAGTTCATAAAAATCTGTTTTCTATTTTCGTGCACCAATTTGTTTAAAATATTGCTTATCATAAATTTTCAACGCTTAAAGTTATTTCTTTTGAATCGTATCTTTTATTCATTTAATTAATGGCTCCATTTTATATAGTATTACACAAAACTAAAAACTTTATATATACGCAGTGGTAATAAATAAACAAGTTTTTTAATTAGTAGTATCTTAACTTAATTAAAAAAATATGTTTTTTAATACACTTATCAAAATATACAATCGCTTTCAACCGTACGATGTTCAGCATAATTATGACATTAATCACACAAAATAAAACGAAAACTTTTACAGTAAAAAAGTTTTAAATCATACACTGTCTGATAGATGTCGCGGTTTATAATGCTTACGCTCTCAACAAATCGATATAACGTTAACCGTAGTGTTAGCAACACATCCCCAGTCAAAGAAGTGGTATATAACGCATGCGAAACAAGTGGTGCGTTTGCTATATTTTTTTTTCTGGCAAAGCCGGCTAAACGCAGCGCATTCAGGCTTTACTTGAACGAGAGAACTGTGTATGAGTGTATGTGTTTGTGCGATACAGTTAGAAATATGATTTGTGGAAATAAAAGATTCAACTTTTTTGCGAAATTATTATTGTAAGATAACTTTTTTTACTTTACTGTATTCAATGTTTAAATTGTTCAGTTTTGTTTCATTAATTATGCGCAATATTTTTTTGGGCGCAATTTTATATTAATTAGCCGTTAGCTAATTAGTTAAGAAATATTTTATGTTCAAATATTTCATTATTTTATATTATACGGAAATATATATACACGTTTGAACCATTAGTGGAAAAGATTGATAAAAACAATTTTTTTATATAAACATTTAGAGATTAATAAATAATTTATATGCTTTAAAATTTTTTACTGGAATTGAAAAAAAATTTATCGATTAATATGTTTTTAATTGAAAAATCAATATTTACGTCGAACTCATTATAACAACAAATTTTCAACTTATATTTCATAATTCAATGAAATTCTGTGCTGTATTTTAAGTGAACAATAATTACGAACAAATATTATCGTTTTCGTAAAAACCATGACAAAACAGTCAATTAATAGTTTCATTGCTGATACTATCAGACACACACTGACTGCGACACGAAGAAGAGAGAAATCGATCGTATTATTCGTCTGAATCCCTATTGAATGGCTTTTGGAGAAATAAATTCATAGAACTGTACGCTATGATGATATGTGCCCCCAATTCCTATGTATTATTCCTGACATCGATTGTTATTGTTTTGCTGCCGAAGCACTCCATTCATGCACAAAGGTTTAACGGTATGTTCAAAATAAATTTAGAAAAAACTTTAATTTTAATGTAAAACTGGGGCTTAACTTGTCTGACATATATATACGTTTTGTTGTAAAGGCAAATAGATTTAATAGGAATCGTGTTATTGTGCGAACCAGAAAAAAGTTTAATGAAAAATCAATGCGACATAACGCTAGATATAACATATCAAAGCTAATGTATTCTCCAGTGTCGTATAAATTCTTGACGCGAAGTAAAGTATATTCTTAGATATATATAAGCTTGTATTGTCCATTATTTTTCTATTTGATGCTCGCACGCGTCCATTACAAAACTGACACAGAATATCAAAGAATCCACTTTTCTCTATCTCAGCTTTTTTTTTGAAAAGAAACAAGAAATACTCAATTTTGCAACATCGGTATCCTTCCATGTTTTCATTCTTCCCTTTAACCCATCATCCATTCATCCTCCGATCCACGATTGCGTGGTGGGAAACATTGCGCTTCGCGTACTGTTTAGTTCTTTGCCCGCAGTTCTTAATTAGTTAACATTTTAAGCTCAAAGTATATTGAAAGGGAGAAAAAGTTATTAGCTATACATTAATATTCTATCTTTTGATAAATTAAATATTATGGTAAAACTATTTAAGGCGTAGAGTTTATACAGAGAGGATCCGACATTCGCTTCTGATATATATTAGATTCAATAATAAATCTGTTTATCATTAAATTGCAGTGCATTGCACTTGCATTATATAACTAAATTCAATCACTGGTATGGTATATCCATAAAAATTTATATTGGATATTGAAATTCTATTACATATATCGTTAAGACATTCAATCAAATTGATAGCTATAGTAAAATGCATTTACAAAGGAGTCTTCCGTTACGCGTGTTTACCAGGTTTTATTTTGGCTGTAATACCGTTACAATTAGATAGTATTTTTTTCTTTCATTCTCTTAGTAAAAGTATGTTTTTTTTGGTGTATCATTTAAATTAAATCACGCTATATCTTGTATAGCCATCCTCTTTGTATGCAAAACCTTACGACAAGAAAGAAATCGAAGGAAAAGTGTTTTGCACGCTATACTCAAGTTAGCTTCAGTTTTTCACTCTCTTTTATATGATATGTTTGCGATCGCCAGAGAGTATGCATTATTTTTTGTGTACTTTAGTTTCGGTAAAGTTCTTTCGTCCAATAACTTATGTAATGATCGATAATAAGAATATAATGCACTGTAAGGTGCAGTACAGTATGTATTGTTAGGGATTTTTGGACTGTTTTGTCAATGTCTAAATCACGCGTTGTTTCCCTCCTCTGAACAGTTCAGCTCTCGAGTCGACCTCACTCTCCACTGCAAGAAGCTTTGCCCAACTCTATACTCAAAAACTGTTTTTTTTCTGAACCATAGCTAATGATTAATGCAATATATTTTTTGTTCTTATTATTTATTAATAATACTTTCAGCAATGGTTAATAATTTTCGAGCTGTCAAACGCGTGTTGATGTCAGTTATTTTTTAAATTCAAACTTTTTATTACTTGACTTCAATTTCACTCGAATTATTTTTGACAACTAATTAGATTAACGAATTATTTATTAAAATAATTTTAATATATATGATTACTATATGGTAACTACTTGTATAATATTTTTTCGCCTTCACATTGCTATCAAATACTTTGCAGATTTTTCCTAGAAATTTTGCCTTGTAATAGATAAGTATACAATTAACTAAAATAATAAAAACGTTTATCATTACATTAATTGTTTTGACACTCGATTGCGTTTTTTCAAGGGTTCTATTTGGTAATTAAACTATAATATAGTATTACATAATGATGTTACGACAGTGAACTATTTGTTTTTATTCGGTTTGTTATCTGATTTTTTGTTAAATAAACTCACGCGAAAAATGTGAAGACCGTTATCATATTAAAAACCAGGAATAATGAACTTCGAGACAAACATCTCATATTTTACGGCACAGGCATAATAAAAATTAACAGAAATTTTGCTTCAGTTTTTTTTTTGCTTCTAATGTAGTTTTTGTTGCACAGATAAAAATGTACAGTACTAGACATATAATGGTACACTTACTCGAATGCATACATATGGACCACAACAGCAAAAAAATCATTATCGCCGACAGTTTTTTTTGGTGTGCTTCCGTTTGCCAGAATTCCTTTTGCCCGATTCCCGTTTGCCCGAATTCCTTTTGCCAGAATTCCGTTTGCCAGAACC
>JAQGAW010000248.1:0-35407 GCA_034698025.1 Phthiracarus crinitus
GAGAGAGAGAGAGAGAGAGAGAGAGAGAGAGAGAGAGAGAGAGGAGAGAGAGAACTCTCGACGCCAAGACAAGAACTTATGTATAGGCGATGTTACATTGAGATTAAAGAACGGGAGTGCCATACAATGAAAGACTTTTTTCTTCATTGGACCAAAACTAAGATGATAAATGCGTGCGCAACTCCCACTTATATAAGATGCAAAGGCGTGCCATCAGTATCACCATCTTTGCGAACCACTTTTTTACTTGCGAACTCTCTCTCTCTCTCTCTCTCTCTCTCTCTCTCTCTCTCTCTCTCTCTCTCTCTCTCTCTCTCTCTCCTCTCTCGTGTCTCTTTTTTATTTTTTTCACTGTTGTTTTGTTATATACATTCTTCTCTGTGATTGAACACTAAGATCGAACATGAAGTATAAAAAAGTTTTTCCATAGCGAGAGAACAAGAAAAAAGTATACCGAATGCATGAATTTTTTGTAGGTCTTGAGCGCGCAAACAATTGTTCCTTCAGTACGATTTATCAATCGCGAAATTTTTTGCACACTTTTTCTTTTTAGTTAAAATGCATGACTTATCAATTTGTTTTACTCTGTTGATGACCATATTTTATTCGTAGAGTAGTTTCTCTCCGTTACTCTCTATTTTTCTCTTGATCTGAATCGTATTTCTCCTGATTTCATAGTAGTCTCATGTTTATGACAGTTGTGTTTTGGTTGTTCACACAAAACCACAAACCATCGCAAACACTGTAAAGCCCCTCATCGTAAAAACATAAACTATTTTTCAGTTTATTTAATTATTTAAGCGAACATGAATGCAAAATTTTTCTGACCAGCAATTTATTAACTCATATATTTAATAGCGGTTATAACTTATTTATAGTTATTTATATATTTTTGTTTAGTTGTGTTTCGTTTAATTCATGACGTTTTATCATTGCCATTCAATACGGGAGAAAATGGTAATTTATTTCCATCTCTAACCCATAGGAGAATTAATTTTAATTTTTGTTGTTATTTTTAGTTATGTAGTTTGTGCGCAAATACATAAGACTTTTTTGTTTGATGTTCACTCGTAAGATAAATAGCAAAAAAAGTAAAAAAACGCATTTTTCTCTTCACAAAAAACTTAATATAAAAGCCATAAAAACTCAGTAACAAATACACAGTATATCGAGTACGATATATTTTTTCCTCGTTCTCTCTCTCTCCATCCAATTTGCATGAAAAGTTTATGTTTGTTTGTTGGCGAGTAATACAGTTTCGCGAGTTATCTCACTCTATCAAAACTTTTACAGTGCACTGCAGTGTGCATATGCATAATGCATTGGTTGTGATGCATAATTTTCTTTGGAAGCATGTATGACAGAGTTAACCCAACATGCACTGCATTCCACGTGTGACAATAAAAACACAGAATCTGTGTGTTTACTGCTAGGGTTGTCATGTTCGTGTTTTTACAGGGAAGGAGAGAGAGAGAGAGAGAAAATGAATTTTGGTGAGAATTTTTATATGCAGTTTATACGGCATTAAAAACTATCACAACATTGAAGAGAATGGAGAGGAAAAGGATTGATCCACATATTAGCTGTATTATTCATGTTTTTATAGTTTATAAATTCGCAAACTTACTTATTTATTTATTTTTATATCTTTTAGGGTTATCTGAACTATGCTTACACACATTTTTCGCGGATAAATATGCCAATTTATGCCCATATTTGCCAAGTTTATTATTTTTACTCAAAATTAGTTTGCGATTTTACAATTTATTTACGAGTTTAGGTAAAATCGTATTTAATTTTAAAAACTTCAATGGATATTGAAAAATTAAATTTTTATTGAAACCTATTTATATTTTAATGGAAAATTGTCTTTAAAATTTAGAATTTTGTCGTATTTTTCATTACTGCCAAGCATTACATATTAAAAGCATTTATTTTATAAATAAAATGTCAATCATTGGGTAAATTATTTATAAGTTTCTTTAAAATATTCAATTCGGAATAACTGAATAGTTTAATAACCCACGGTATAAGTTATATAAATTTACCAATAAATTTAATAAAATACTGCAATTAAGATTTTTCTCAAAAATATCTAAAATAAATTCATTTCTAACCAAATATTTTCGCTTTTTTTTGTTATTTATTCTAATGATTTAATGAATACTTACAGTCAATAAACTTGATTTTGGAAAAAATATTCCATGTAATATTTAAAATTTGTTTTTCGTTTTAATCTAATTCTAAATCATAGTTACAAAACTAAATTCAATAATCCAAAAACATAAATAAACTAATGGGTTATTTGCATACATGTAATTATAAGATTTGAAATTAGTATACAATAGATTAGATACAAAGACTGTATCCAAAATTTGATTTATAAATCAAATTTTAAGTTCTAGTATATGTCAAAAAATTATCAAATTTTGTAAAATTTGAAAAAATTCAAGAAAAGAAACGCCAATACAATTTCGTGCCAAACTTTTTTATTTATTTGGTTTTAAGTGTCCATTTTAGTCCAGTATAAATATTTGATTTGAGAATATGCAGCGTTTAAATAATAAATTAGGAATTGATACAGTACTCCAATAGTATAAACTGTGTCCACTGAATCATAAATAAAGAATAAATTGCTATGATTTGGCACACAATAATAACGTCAAAAAGAAAAATTAATGATAATACAAAATTGCCAACTTTTACTATTTAACTGAGAAAAAATATTATATAACTAGAAAATTTAATTTCTATTAATTAAATTACCTGTATATGAATTATTAATATTATAACTTCTAACCAGAGCGCGGATATTTGGTTAAATCCCAATTAACCCCAAAACCACCAAATTTTTCATTATTTCGTTACAAACCAAAAAATATTTAAAAATTACCTTTATTTAACCAAATTTCAATGTTTTTGATTAAAAAATACATCTCCTAAGCGTAAAAATCAAAAGTTATTCTCAATCTTTACTTTTTAATTATTTTAATCAAAGTTTTAACTAAATACTATTAGGGATTTTAGATGAAAGCGAAACTATTTCTATGCTATTTGGAGTATTATTTAGTGAATCAGTAAATGTAAGTAATGTGCTTAATATTGTATCGCATAAAATAAACATATTTTAGATAAGTGAGAGATTATTTTAAGAAAATACTGAGAAACACAAAAATATAACGTTTTATCGTTTTAAATCATGTTCTATATAACCACCAAAGTTTAAAATTTTTGTTCCAAAATAACCACTAAATTTCCTGATTTGTTCCAACAAAATATCTGTCCTCTGGTTCTAACATCGAACACAAAAATGGGCATTTTTGAGTGCAATATTAGCCTCCATTTAATTCGGACTTATAAGCTATTAATAATTATTTTATTTATTAAACAAATAAAAATTTTAGACAATATACTCCAAAATCAGTTTAATTAATAAATAAATTTATATATTCTAAATGCTATAAAATTGATTATTTAAAATGTATTTTCAACCAAAAGAAAATTAATTTAAATCAGAAGAACTTTTGCAGTCATATAATGTTAACTAAACGTGTAAATATTTCAAAAACTTATCACTGTCTGTCTAATTTAAAAGTACGTGATTATATGGCCCGAAATTTTGTTCAAACACAGATTCTATAATTATAAAGGTGTGCTAAAATTGACGGGTTTTACCGAATAATAATACGCTGAGACGTCAATTATTGATTTAGCAGTTCATATGTCAGAACAAAATACACACACTCTGTATGCATAAAGCAATACGACTCGAATTAAATAGTCTGTTAATAAATTATGTATTTAATGCAGACTTCGTTGAAAATGTTGTTTTATTTTTTATTTGTATTTTCTTCTAGTAATCCTTATAAATCTATTTGCATACTAATAAATTAAATATTAATAAAACTGAAAAACTGTAAAACATTACTACTACTGTAATCAGTTGAACTAGATTTCGATCCGAAAACCCCTTTTCATTTCGGAAAAAAGTAGATTATTAAGCAAGTATTATATGCTAAATGATAGGAAAAGTGTAAGTTATTTGATATGTTGTCTCACAGCAATTCACTAGTAAAATATACATAATGTTATGTCGTCGGCATTCAATTAAGGCTTAACTATTTTAAATCTCCTGAGATATGCAGACACACACACACACAAACATGGTATTTGATTAATTTTCTTATATATATTAGTTTTCGGTTATAACTTAATTCTCTTTCATTAATACCCTAATGTTTGACTTATAATTTAATTAAGAATTAATAAAAAACTTATTTAAGGTTCCATTTCAGGGAAAATAGTTTTCTGAAGCAAAATGTCGTACAGTACTTGTTTATTAGAGTAAGACATTTTTTAAATTTTTTGCTTAATGTTTATATTAGCTGAGAAATGTTTCTCAAATTGGTTTACACTCATTCACTCACTCTCTCCTCTGCACACATAATTTCGAAACGCATTTTCCGCATACATATGTTGGCATAAACTAAGACTAATATCGCAAAAATAAAATGTGTATAAAATGAAATGCGAAAATATGGGGTTTTTCGAGAGAAGGAATTTTTCGGAGCAAATCGCGCGATACAACCCCTAATGGTTATATGCACATATAATTTTAAGTGTCGCCCACACTATTATTGCACAGTTTTGTTAAAAGTGCAAAAAAGTTTTTAGTCTCATTCATTGTAAATAACGCGTAACTTCGAACGCGTGCAAACATGCATCAGATCACAAAACATTTGAGAGTTGGAGTGAGAGAGAAAGATATATACAGTACTGTACTGAGAATGTGGTGCTTAATAGTCGAAAAGTTTTAGAGAAAAGTATTGCATTTGGCATACCAGGAAACCAATGTGGCATTAAGTGTTGCTGAATATGAGAATGTACTGTTGTTGTTGTTGGTATTGCTATACAGAGACTAAAGAATGTTTAAGTTTAACATTTATTCAGTTAGCTTTTGCCAGCTCTGCCACACTAATGAAAACAATGTGAAAAATTTCTTGTAGCGATTGAACGAGAGTCACGATCATAGAGCTTAAACACGCTCTCTCTCTCTCTCTCTCTCTCTCTCTCTCTCTCTCTCTCTCTCTGCACTCTAGACATTGAGGGAATGACTAGTAGAGGCAAACGTGAATTGAGCTTAGGATGATATACAGTATACAATAGGACTGGCATTCGCCAGAATCGCTGCTATCAGTAGTTTGCCATCTTTCGCATCGAACCATTGTGACCGGCATTTACCGCCGCTTAAAATGAAAAAAGAATGAGTGAGAGAAATAAAGAAAGAGAAGATCCCCTCTTGTGTGGGAGAGAGAGTTATGCCGTTTTGATTTTGTTGTTAAGTTTTTGTAAAATACTCTCTCTCTCTCCACACACACATACAGTAATAATGTATATTAACTTCTAGTGTACTGTGAAAAGTATCCAATCTTTACTTGAGATCGGAGTCTAACGTTTTAACGTTTGAACATTGTGTTATTAGCCTTTTTGCCTTTTACTTTGCATACAATAGGCTTTAACTAACATACGCATAGAGAGTATGAACAGCATCGATGACAGTCGCCATGAAATATAGCCATCGACTACTAGTCTATAATAACAAAAGCTAGTAAAGAGCGAAAGATGAGCTTTTGGGTGATAGATATCTCAAACAGTTGCCTACAGTTGATGCGTTTGCCTATTATACAACTACTGGTGCTGTCACTAGTAGTTGCGATACAGTGAAGTGATACATACAACGATTCGGCCCTAAAGCGACAACATTTATACGTTGATGAATTTAATCAGATCTAGGCTTCAACTTTAGTTTTGCGCCAACTATTACAACGCTCACTAACATTAGCACATACATTGTACATTCACTGTACATCCACTGCACACTCGCTCACACATACACGTCTCAAAATCATTTGTTTGCCTTCGATCGTTGATTTTCAACTTTTTTTGCTCTCTTCTCCAGAGTAAAAGTTTTATATGTAAATGTCGGAGGTTTTGATGATGTATTAAATATAAATATATATAACTTATATGATGTTATAGGAAAAATGAAGCGATGACGAAGAGAGGATAAAAAATAATAATAAAATAGTGTTTGCCCTCAAGAGTTTTGCGGTTGACATGTAAATTGGCAATAATATAAGGTATGATATTAAAGGTGCGCCTACAGATAAACTCGAATTATGAACCCTTCAAGTTAGCATAACGTCACATATACTGTATAGTATAATACACACATACACACGTATACTGTATTTATAAAAAGATCGTTTCTTCCAAAAACATTTCTCTACTTCAGCAGTGAGCGAGCAGTGGTTCAAAAAAGAAGAGGAGAAAAAAGAAGAAAAAAATTTATATATATAAAATAATAATTCTTCTTTTTTCTAGCAGTGTATTTAAAGAATAATTTATGTTGATCTCACTCCTCAGGCGAACTTTTAGGAGTGACTTATTATAGCTCACTGTGATCTGATAATGCATTAAATAACGCACACAAAACGCCACACAACACAGCATAACCAATGCAACGTTAAGAATGCAACGCATACACAAAATAGCATAAAACGGTTAAGAATAGGAACACTCTTCGCTTACCTGTATGACTCTCATGTTTAATCCTGTTTCTTGTGCCAACTGTTCCCTAATATGTCGCGTTGGTTTCGGTGTTGCAGCGAACGCCGCTTTCAATGTTTCTAATTGTTTCGCTTTAATGGTGGTTCGCGGACCTCTTCGTTTGGTACCTCCGGGTTGGTTCTCGTCGTTACCCGCACTGTTAGAACCTGACGCATGTGTCGGTGAGGTCGGGTCCGCACCGCCGTTACCGTTTGGTCCACTAATTCCTGAATCACTCATTGAACTGCTCGCAGACATTGGCGAACTTTTACTAGACATAACAGCGGAATGATGTCCGTGACCGATACTATTTAAAGGCGGCAAAGACCCTAAACCAGAATAATTATCGTCGTCGTGATCAGAGTCGGCCCCATGTGGACCTAAATCTGGTTCTGGCGGACTAACAATACTATCGTCTAAGTCTGGCTCTCCTGGAGATCCACCAATTAAGACTGAGAAAAAGTAAAACAATAGGAATATTATTATAAGATGTTAAGCGTAAAAATGTTGCGCGCATTCAACAAAGAAAAATAATAAAAAAATGAAAATTGCATTTTACGACTGGTAATACATAATATGTAGTTTACTTTACGACAATTTTTAAAACCATTATTATTATTATTAAGCGCACAGATAGGAAGCAAAATAGTAAAAATAACAAATCGACCATAAAAAGTGAAGCCGGATCTTGAAAACCAGCATATATTAGAGGTTCCCTAAAAGACGAGTCCACACCGAAATGAGGCGTGACTGGGATTATGCCTAAAATTTGTCGAATAGGAGGAGGAATTTATTTTAATTTTTCTCTAAACATTTTATTTATTGTCTAACTATCACTTTAGAGTGATTTAATGCTTTTATTAATGATATGATATCTTTATATTATATAATTTAATAAATTACTTATCATTTGATCATTAGATCAGTCAAAGTATTTTTTATTATCATTAAATTATTCTAATAAAAGGGTTTTAATTTAAGATAATTTTTGAGCTCTGAGTAACACTTAGGAAAAAGAGTAACAAAGATTTAGATGATTAAAATAGGTTATGAAGAAATTACAGTATAAGGTAATATCTAAGCTGAGAATCTTAGAGAATTTTTTATTTTTTAAATGAGTTATATTTTTATATAAAGTTATGAGTTATGTGAACATTTTTTATGGTGATTAAGAATTGAATTATTATAATTATAGTATAGTAAATTTAGTCGCATAGTATATAATTAGGATTCTTAACGCTTATAAAAATTGTCTGTACATACAAGATAATTCATGAATATTTCATCCAAAAATTAAACCTTAAATTTTTAACAAATATCAATTATAGTCAATTTTTAATGAACTTTCCATTGAGCCTTAAATAAAATTTTTGGGAATAATTTCGTTATACTACTTATAAAGAAATTTGGGTTTAAAATGGTGAAACTGGAAAATACCAACAATTTTGTTTATACTGTACCTCTAATGCACATTCTTTACTCCGTAAATAATGTAAGCAAAGGAAATAATACTTATAAGATACTATAAACTAAAAGCGGTGCCAAACGCCGAAACCAAATCCTCAGACATTTTTATTATCCATCATAAAGTATAGCGTTTTCCTGTCCCACAACTACGCGTAATATATGGTTTAAATCTTTTTCTTTACGAATGGCGTCACTGGTGATGATCAAAACTCATCAGTTAAACAGTTTTTACCGGTTTTGTCATTTAGTATTGGTATACAGTATACGTTTAATCCTTAGTTACGAAAAGCTACGAAACCGGCAGTTATGGTCATTTTTCACTTTTTTTCTGTTCGCGAATGTTTATCAAAATAGTTTGGCGTACGTTTCCCGTAAATTGATCATCAAAGAGTAACCTGCAATGCAGACTATTATCTAATACCATATATTACTTTTCATGTGAATGACATGTGGTAGAAATACTGTGTGTGCATGTATGCTCAATGATAGCGTAAAAAGGTTTTTCGCCGCATAATGTTCATGCGATATATGGTGAAGAATATCAATAGGTGGTAGTAATAGTAGTAATGCAAAAATGTTGACAGGTATCACTGCGAGAGACCCAACTCGACGGGTCCTGCAGCGTGTGATTTCCGTTTTTACAAATTTTCTCGTGAATCGTGCACTACAAAAATCGTCTGTTATTTATCTCTTTAGCTTTTGTTTTTTTACGTGTATGTGTGTGTACTTTGCTCTTTGAAAAATTCATACGAAATATATTTTTAAAGTATTATAAATACAAAAACGTGTGTGCGATTCATTCTGAGAAACGCGTAATGTCAGCAAAGATTTTCTTAAAGTATTGCTTTCTTTTTTTTATTATTATTATTATTCTCTCACTCACTCTCTTCTTGTTTGATATGTAACGTAAACTCTGATAAGAATCTCAAATATAAATGCTATGAATAGTGTAATATTATAATCATAACAATATACACACATCTGACTCCCCATTCATTGGATCGCAAGAAAAATCAGTGCACATTTATCTTTTACGTATAATTTTTGAACGAAGTTTTTTCTTAAAAAAAGTTTATTCTTCACTGTTAAAGTTACGGGTAAAAACAAACAATTGATTTCAATGCGTACACGATTTTCCATTTTCTTTCTCCTCCGAAAAATAAAATACTTAATAACAGTGTTTTAGTAGACCATGATTTTAAAAGGTATACATACACACTGTATTTTTTAATATTTATTATTAATCGTACGGTAGCGCAACAAAAACATTTTTAATACCACAATATTGTGGTAAATCTATGGTTAAGCCACGAAGTGTTCGCCACCAGTCCATCAGATACAGATAATTATATGGTTTTTGATGAGCATATTATTAATTAGTGAAAATAAAAAGGTTGTGTCGCCGGGGAAGAGATCTCTGGTTTTCTGTACGCAAGCAATAGAGAGGAACATAGAAAAATAATTATAGTGTGCGATCATAACGTCATCAAAATGTAGGCTAAAATCGAGATCAAAATATGTTTTAGTAAAAATACTGAGTGCACGGCGAATATACCAAACACTTCTGACCACAACAGAGGTTTTTTTTGCTGAATTTTAATATTGAGATATTTTTTGAAATATTACCACAAAATTTAGCGCAGATGTTTTGCCCTCATATGCGTTATTAGAGTATATTACCTTATACTGTACAATGTTTTATAATAATTGCGTAAAGTTTTTAGCTTTTACTATATAATTCTCAAAATAATCTGCTTCTATGCATGCATTGTTGTAGTTTTAAGTGATATTTTTGTGTATTCGCCTGCATTTATACTACAAACGCGAATATCGATTTTTGGTTGTTTTCAATGTTGCCGAGATTTAGCTGTAAAACTAGTGACAATTAAATATTTATATGCCATTTCTAGTAATTTTAAAACTCTAATGTTTCACTGTTTGTTACACTCGTAAGAGTCAATGAAAATAGTTTTGCGAAAATTAAATTAGGGTCTAATCAAATATTACTCGAGAGATATTAATGATTATTAACTTTCTAAACTTAAACAAACCAGTATAATATAATATGACTGCTAAACAATTTATACGCATTGTCTTTCTGTCTGTTCGAGTGGGATATAAATTAAAATGTTTGTGTCGTTAATTTTTTCTCGTGCAGTATAGCGTAGAACTATTTCGCGCACTAAGTATTGCCTTCGAAATATATTTTGCAGAAAAAAATAAAACAAACATAAATAAATTTTTTAAACTGACAATTGTTTCTGAGTATATGATAATTCAGCACAGAATCAAGTTTTCGTTTCGAGGGATAAATAAAGCGCAATAATTATTTATGCGCGCATTCATACTGTACACAACTTTAATTTTGTTTTATTTTTTTCCTCTGAACACAAATTATTCGCTGAACAATTTTCTTATGTTTTTACCCACACTGTCAGAATGAAAAAATCATTTTGTTTTGCTCTTTGCTATATACGGTACTATACGGATCTGCGTTATAACAGTTTTTCTTATAAAAAATTTTTAAAAAAATTATTTAAGCATTATTTATAGTTTAAGATAATATTTATAAGTTTAACCAAAAATATATAAATATTCCGAAAACATTCTGAGATTTTTTCCCAGTCATTAATTTTATTATTTAGAATTAGCACTTATTTGAGGTTCTTATGTGATTAACAAGTTTGTGTGCTTTCTTTTAACAGAGAAGTACTGTACACATGAGAGTTATTTGAATCAACTTAAGAATAAAGTATGCTTAATGTATTGGCTAAACAAATATAAATTGATCGCTTATTTGATCGCAAATTACAGTACCATTGCTTCACTCGGAGAGCATTAACATTAACAATAACACACGTGTTACGCATTTATTGTTCAATCGGATATAATGAGACGGACCCCGACGGCCAATGTTACACAAACAATGAAATTGTTACTTAATACGACAATTAAAGAGTTACAAAACAAAAACTGCTAGAATAATGGTTTAAGAATTACTTCATTGTGCCTATAAATTATTTTTTATAATAACTAATTTGAGAGTACCGGATACCAAATAATAGCAACGCGTAATTTTTAGCATTGTTTAACAGATAATAGTTTCTCAAAGATATTTATTTCTAATTTATTAACAGTTAATTTTACTGATAAAATCCTATTACGTTTACGTTTAAGAACTTTCTTTTGACACATTGTTTTACGATTATGAAATGATACATCATTATGAAATAGTTTCTAGAATGTCGAATATACTAATAATTTAAATATATTTTTGAATTACATATTTTACAAAAAAAAACAAAATTTTATACTCGTTTAAAAATACAATTTTCAAACTAATAAATAAAAGTAAGTTTTTAAAATTTATTGTAATAATTTTAACTACCGGTAAAACTTAAACAAAAATAATCGATAAGAACTCGAATATCTAACAATTATAAAATTTATAATATAAATTAACAATAAAACAATAAAGATTACGCTTTATCTGATTTGTTACCGAAATTTGTTTGTTGGACTATCCATTCACATATGTTTCTATTTTTTTTGTTAAATGGTTGCCAAAAAAGGAGAATAGTATAAATTAAAATTGTTTTTTATTTTTATTTTGCAAAGATTGTGTTTATGCACAGATTGTTGAAGGAATGTGTAAATATTTGCTATTTTATTGGACATTGTTTGAGTTCTTATTTTTATCTTAAACATTTTTTTTAAAAGAAAAGTTTTTACTGCTATTGTTTTAGTTTCTTTGAAATGTTAATAAAAATTTCTTTAGAGTTTATTGAACATCAATATTTGCCATTTTTAAAAACTATTATATAATTTATTTTATTTATACATATTTATATACAGTATATTGAAATTTAGAAATAAATATTGTCAAAGCAATTACTCTTGGATTGCCATTCTTTAACCCCTGAAACAATATATAAGCTTACATATCACTTGAAAAATAGCGATCATAATTTAAGATAATTCAAAATGCAAGTGTAATATTGAAAACCACTGACAACTAAAAAAACTATTTTTTACGGTAATAACCGCCGCTTAAGTACACTCCTAAAAATAAAGAATTTCAACACCAGTCATGAAAAAACATTAGATAAGTTACCGAAACATACAAATTCAACCATAATTCATATTAATAGTAAATGATATATAGAGCAGTGAGAAATATTATAAATAATAATTTTTTCCAGAAAAAAACTTATGAATGATTTACGCATTAAAAACCTGCACCTATTTTACTGTAAAGTTTCACTCAAGCATTCAGCGCCAAAAAAATTGGTGTATAAGAACTGAAGAGAGAAGCGAGAAAAAAATACTTTAGTAAACCATTAAAAGAAAATACAGTCATAATGCAAAGCGAAACAGAAACGGTTAAAAGTTGATGTTTAAATTAAATGCATAATTACGAAAATGTAAAAACTCTATTACATGATTAAAAATTTAATAGTATCTGCAGTTAATGCGTATCGAAAAATCATTGAATCGCGTCTGATTTATTTTTTTCTTCGTTATTCCTTCGATTATCTCTTTCGCTGTGTTTTGTTTGGCAGTTAGCAGTTATCTCCATAATAATCAGGAAAAAAATCACAAGCAATTACAATTATCGCACACCAAAATGAAATCACTTGAACTATTTCTCTCTCTCTCTCTCTCTCTCTCTCTCTCTCTCTCTCTCTCTCTCTCTCTCTCTCTCGCGACTCTTCATTGAAATTATTATTAAACTTTAAACACAACAACAATTCTAACAATTCTCTGATAAAATAAGATTTTTAAAATTTACAGATAAATCTTTTTTCCAATATGTAATTATTTTTGTTAATACAATAGGCTGTCAAACATGTAAAAAGTTAAATAAATTATATTTGAAAATTCAAAATCACTAAAACACTGCACAACTACTGAATTGATTTTTTGTTTGTTATAGTTATTAGTTTATGACAATTATGATCATTATTATCATAACTACGATTACATGAAATATAATTCCTTAAAAAGTTTGACGTAATTTTGTGGTAGAAGTGAGCTTTCAATAGATAATAAACAATGATAATCGCCAGTGTTATGTATGGCCACCCAAGAACTTATTGTTATTAAAACCAGAATATAACCATAACCGTAACAGAAGACATGAGAAACACTATGATTAAGGCGATCATAACGATCATTGATTACGATAAAGCAGAGCAAATACTATCGTTTCTAACAATTCGTTTCTAATGCCCGAAACCACCTGAGACTACACTACAGACTACTGATCACTATTATGCCATTAACCCTTTTATTCTTTACCAACTGTTTTACATCACATATATCTTTAGTGGATTTATTTGCAGGTTTTTTGTTTTGCTTGTTTTTTACTTCGTCTCTGTTCGATCTTAAGTGTTTGAGAAGTTGAATGGAGGACAAGAACATAAGTACATAATCGATACCTAAATGCTAACTTACTATCTAAATGTGAGCATTGTGTTCAACACAGAGGCATATATCTGCACATAAAAATAAAAAACTTTGCCTTAACAACACAAAACACTGCAGAAAACAATAGGCAACTATACACAAGTATTTATTTTATGCTCGCATAGGTATATATTTCTTGCAGTGAATTGTGGCAAAAAAGGTTTTGAATTTGCTGGCATCGCCAATATTTCTATTTCCTATTGCGTACATACTGTACATTGTACATACATGAAACGTGTATGACACAAGAGTTGCCATATATTCAATGTTATGTATGTATGTATGTATACGTTGTAACACACTGGGCGTACGCTTCATATGCATGTGTGATTCTGTCAGAGCAAAAGAGCTTTAAGACTAAACGCTAACTCTAACTCTCAATGCTTGCTTCAAAGCGTGGGAAAAATAGCCAACGGTGTACTGTATATTCTGTACTTTAGCTCTACTGAATTTTGTACTCAATTCTGTACTTCGCAACACATACACAGCATATACAGTACAGCTTTGCCAGTTTTGTGTTGTTATACTGTATTTGGAAAACTCATCACACAATGGCATAGGTATACACATTTATGCTCTGTGTATGTGAGTGTGTGTTGTGTTGCACACATAAACTCACTTGAAAACTCAAACTGATCCTATACTGAATGGTACAGTACAGTACATTACAGTACAGTACAGAACAGTATAACGTTATTCCCGAATGTCTCACTCGATTCCGCAATAGTATCGCCGCAAATCAATAGCGGTTTAATGGCAAGTATATCACTTTTATTAGCATCAAAAACTATGTGATATCGAGTGCGATAGAAATGAGCTCATCATAAGGTAGCGTTTCATTGTTTTCTTTTCGGGTTCGTGTCTATTACTCAATGTATTGAATGTATTGAATGTATTGTGTGATTGTATGTCATATCTACTCATGTTTGCATGTCTTGTTTTTTGATATAACACTATTACGTTCGGGATGTAATCACTGCCAATATCAGCATTACAATGAACTAAATATACAAAAACCTGAATTATTATTACCATATTATTTAAACGAAAAGCTAACTCGTAAGCTGTGATTCAGACAATCCTTAAGAGTTTGCATAGTTTTGCATGCGATACATGTGTTTTAAATCATTTCACATACACACACACACACACACACACACACACACACATCTCTCTCTCTCTCTCTCTCTCTCTCTCGCATTGTACAGTCAACTCTCCCGTTCATTATTCGAGTTAAGAGTGCTCTTAATAGATACTGTTGTGTGCGTTGTATTATGCAAACACCAATGAATAGGTGCTCACGCATTGCTCCAAGAATTTATAAATCTGTTTTATGGGCAATACTCACATATATACAAACAGATATATACATATATTTTTTTGTTGTTCATACAAAAATAACTTATATATACATATATACGGTATATGTATATTAATAGCTGGTTAACTCGGCAGTGGTGTGTGTGTGGTATGAATGGCACAAATGAGAGGTGTGGCTGATATGGTGCTCTATTGCGCGTATTGCGTGCCAATTAAAGCGGCATTAATTTGTATAACTTTTTTCTCTAACAATCAACTTATCAGTCATAATATACGTACTTATAAACGGTATAATAAAGAAAAAGATAAACGAAAAGTGAAAAAATAACACATTAAACACGAAAGTATGCGCGCATTTATATTTAGTATGTAAATTGGCATACCTTGGTTATGCCTGCTCGCCAGATAGTCTTCCTTACAGATGAACCTATTCTCGTCTAGTATATACAATTCTTCACCCGTTGACAATTGCTTGCGACACACAAGACACGTGAAACATTTGAGGTGAAATACTTTGTTGCGCGCTCTGCGCACCAAATCGGTCGGTAATATCCCCTGCAGACAACCCGAACACTTTGTGCCGAAACGTCTACAGCAGAGAAAAATGTAAATTTAAAATATTATTTTTGGTGAATTTTTCTTATTTTCTTTAGTGGAAAAAAATGAGGTAAAGTAAAAATAAAATCAAAGATAAATGCGTTCGCATATGAAAGTATTATAAATACAGTATACATAGATATATATCTTAGAAAAATATTTTTCATTTTTAAATGTTTAACGAAAATGTTGACATTTTAGAAGCGATGAAAATTATTCTTATAAAATCTCTCTCTCGCTCTCACTTCGCGATTATCAGAAGGAAAAAAGTAAACGAAAAAAATGGTAAGAATGTGTTAAATGTCAGTCATGTTTTCATGGGTGGCACACGTTTTTTTTGCTCGCTTAGTCTAAAATTCCTTCACTTATACAGTACAGTATACCCTCAACTAGTAAGTAGTTATGCGTTTTTAGTGTTACACAAATTTTTCGATTCACGTAATGTTTGATGTGTTTGTGTGGCATTGAGACGCTAATGACCAGTTGCGCCATTGATGTTGATGTTGTCACGTTAATAATAGTTAGATACTCGTGTTTAGCATCACTTTGAATAATAATTTGTACTCTTTTGTTAGTGTCGGACAATTTCCTGCGAGAGATGTGTAACAGCAGCAGCAACTGATGTGTGGCTTCAACACAACAGACACTACTTCTGTACGCACTTTTTTGTTTTGACTCTTCCCTGTGTATCATTATTGCTGACAATTTTCGAAGAAGTGACACTTTTTTCTACGCTCTCTTAGTTGGATACTCTTTTTTTCTTCTCGATCTCTCTCTAAAGATTTTTCTAAAGCGCTAAACGCTTAAATAAATTATTGGTATTATGCCAACTACTAAACTGTTAAAGGGTGACGAGAAAATAAATGGCTCGATCCGTCCGATCGTCTAATTATAATGTCCGCTATTGTCAAACACACACAACAATTCCTTTCTTTCTTTTCTTTAGGTTTCCTTTTTTGTGCTGCAATTTTTTTCGCTTCGCTTTTTCGGTCGTCAGTGTCGTCAACGATGGATATGCCACCACTACTACTACACTACTGCTAGTTCTCGATTGTTGTTCGGTTTGGAGGTTTGTCGCCATAACGCCAAGTCTGTGGTTAGTTCCAGCACAGATGAAACAAAATGTGCGTTCAAATGACTGAAATGTGAAACTCGAATCATTGCTGACAAGTTGCGACTCTTCTGTTGCTATCGGATTCGCTTTAGCTTTTAAGCACACCGTTTAATAATATCTACTGTACTTCTTTTGCCGACGTTTCCTGCTGTTCCTCTTACTCTTGCCTGTTATTGATGCGCTATGTCTTCAACAAAAGTATAACTTTCCACTTTTCTTCGATTCTTGAAACTCGCGAGAGAGAGGTAGGTAGAGAGAGAGAGAGAGAGAGAGAGAGAGAAGGCTATCATCAAAGAGTGGTGAGGATGTGTTACGCTATAAGCAACCATAAGTGCATGTCCACTAACAGACCAGATCCGGGCTGTCAACGAACTGTGAAACATTTTTGGCAAAGTGGCTATTTATTCAAAGAGTCTCTCTTTATGGTGGTGTGTGTGTGTGTGTGTGTGTGTGTGTGTGTGTGATGTGTATGTATGCATGTGTGTGTGTGTGTGTGTGTCTGTCTGTAATGCGTTTGTATACCAACATATTCAAGAGAAAAAAATACTAAAAAACATTTACAGAGTCATTAGTAGAGTTGGTGAGGGTATTAACTATCTTTTTAAAATGGTATATATTATTCGTTTTACATTGTGTTAAAAGTCCTACTGCTGCTACACGTATATGTAATTTTTATTTATTTTTTTGCTGGAAAAAATGCTACTTTATAACAATCGCATTATTACAGTTAATAGATTAGGTGTAGCAGTGCTAACGTAAACTGGTAGCCATTAAATGTCAAGATATTCCGTGAGTGTATTTCTCTCGCTTTAAAAAGTAATTTATTTGCTTTTTATTAAAGTAGCAAAAGATTTAAAAGTGATTACTGTATTCTACTGTCAAGAAATTATTATTTTTTTCGACAATATTCTTATTGCTGCGTATATATGTGTGTGTTTGCTATCTTTGACCCTTATCTTAACCCTTCCCCCAGAAAATAAAACATAATAATAATAACAATTTCTCTTATATTATTAAACTGTTTCGTTAGTTTTTATTTTTACGAAAAAAAGTAAATAAATAATAAAATACGGCAACAAAACAAATTTATATATAACTTTAATATATTGGCCATTATTGTTATCAGAAAATACTTTTTGGTGAAGAATAGTATATTATATTTTTTAAGCACCGCAGCTAACAAAACAAAATATAAATAAGTTATAACTTATGACCAATTCTATCGCTAAAATACTTTATTCGAACAGAAAAGAAAAATGATTACGTTTTCGCGTTAAGCAGTTATGGTTTCTTATGATTATTGCATCGTCGCTGATATTATAATTTAAAATCTAAAAAACATTTCCTCCCTATTGGTCCTCTGCATAACAAGATAATTCTCTCACTCGAAAAAAAACCACTTCTACTCCCATCTGATATTTTCTAGTATCAATATTTATTAGATTTCCAAGTGTTGAATGATATTAATAAATTGACGTATTATTTCGTTTACGCTAAAAACCACTTTCGGTTGATTTACATAAATAAATATTTAAATAAAGATTTCAGTGGAAATATTTTTAGAATACACACTGATTGAGTGCTACCATAATAATTATGGAAACAGATCCCAGTGTTAGCCCACGGAAGTTATTTAAGAGAGAGTGAGGACACTATTAAAGAGTCATTTACGAAAAAAGGGGATAAGTATAATAATAAAGCTAAGGGTTCAGTAACATTGGCTGAATGAGAGAATCATTAATGGCTTTAAATAATACACTAATATAGTTATTTGCTGTCATTAAATGCGATTATTAACGGTTCAGAAGAAGAGAGAGAATAGAGAGAGAAAAGGAAATGTTTGATCGCACTATTTTTCGAATATTACACATGCGATATCATCAACAGATAATATATTGTATAAATCGACACTTACTTAAAAAAGTCGTTTCTGCAATAAAGTTTTCCGTCGCGAGAGAAACATTTGTCTTGAAGATTGCATTTACATTCACAGCATTGAACACACTTCGTATGCCACGAACGGTCCAATACATTCAATAGAAATCTGTCCAAAATAGGCAAATCACAACCAGCACATTGAATCATTTTCATGGCTGCTATCAATACGATCATCTATTATATTGACTATATTCACAATACCATAGATCAGCTGTAGTGTAGTCTATGTCAGAGCAATATCAGAGCAAAAATTCGCGATTAATTAATACCGCTTTGTTTCCGATAATTTTTATTTCAGCGCGTTTTTAATTCAGATATACGTAACACAGTGTGCGTTGTTTTACAATACAATAGAGAATATTCGGCACACAAACACACACACCATTGCCGAACAGCATTGCATAGCCGTTTGCCATCAACCATACAACCATACGAACAGAACCTGCACTTGAAATAAGCGTTTCAGTGCCAGCCTTATGGTTGTGGCGGAGGTTGGATCACATACACGCTATTATCGCAATAAATGCATGAATAGGCGGTAACATTGCTTCTTCGTCACCACATCAATGTATATACTGTACACACACACGCACACCGTATATCTATGATCATCCAGTACTTATGACAGCCACGTATGATAAGTTTGAGTGCGTTTTTTTTGTTGGTATATAAGCGCGAGTCGTATGTAATGTGTGTGCGATTGAACACTGCAGTTGTTTTGCGCTGTTTATTACGTATTTTGCGAATCCATACCCGTATGACACGATATTTGAATTTCTATCGCATTTTATCGCTACAATTTTCCATTTTAGCTTTTATTTTAATAAATAATTTTATTCCCATTAATTTATTGCTTAATTTTCGTTTTGAATATAACCAAACATTAAATATTATACAATATTACGCAAAAAACTTTGTAAACAATAAATGCATTTAAAATAATGTTTATTTACATAAATAATGTACAAAAATGTTATTGAATGGTACTGTAGATGTTTCTTACTGTAACTTTATTTAATGATTCAATCATCGTTTTTATTCATTATTTTATGATTTAAATGGACAATGCATACCAATCTTACAAAAGAAAAATCAAGAAAAATAATATTAGCGCATACAACAAACAACATTTTGACGAATAGTTTTTCTAGAGAAAAATTTTCTTTTTTTAAAGCATTAAACAAAATTTGTCTTCATTAATACATGAAGTTTTTATATTAATATTTAAGAATACAGAGAAACGAGATATAAAACAAAAAGAAATGAGACGCGAGAGAGAGAGAGAGAGGGAGAGGGAGAGAGAGAATCAGGTTTTCAATCAAAACTTTTTCAACACAACCTTTAGTGGAGTTTTTCTTCTAAATTTATATTTATTATATACAGTTTGCATATTTTCAACAGAGGAGACCAAAAACTACAGAGTATTTGACTTTAATATTGTTTAGCTCTTTCGACTGACTCTTTTAAAAACTGAATTTTCAGCATAAAATCGGCTGTAAATTCACTGTTAGTCTCAGTGGTATACTTGAGTATGAATGTGGTGCGCTATTGTTCTGGTGGTGGCTTAGGTTCATATTTTGTGGCACAACTGACATATACCACTGATTATTTGGTTGGGCGGCAATCACTGGCAATGACAAAGTTTGCTTATCAGTGGTAAAACATATGTAATGAATGAAGAATGGCATAAATCTTGCGGACTGGCGACTCGGCGACTACTTTACTGATGGACTGCCCGCTGAGTCTTTTTGCTATCTGACCCCAACCCGACTTTATAAGTGAAGTGGAACACGAACAGCACAGCCACTATCTGTTGCTGTGGCGAGAGCTGTGGCCCCCACTCATGAGAGAGAGGCTAAAAATTGTTGGCAGAGATATATATTGAAATAACGTTTGGTTCGTGAGCACCCGTACGTATAGCCCGAAGCCATTTTTTAGCCATACTTTATATGTATAAACCAAAAACTGTTTTGCGGTCGAGCATTAAAAATAGTGTAGATGTATGTATAGGAATAACTAATATAAAAGAAAAAGAAGACGAAGAAGAAAGGAGCAGAGAAAATGAAACAATACTCACACACACACACACTCTCTCCCCTCATAATCAATAACTAGACTTCAAGTCTAAAAGAGAGAAAAAGTGTGTGTACTTCATGTAAAAATGTATTGTTTGTGTGTGGAAAACACAGCAAAACCGGTTTCTCTTTCTCTATTTTTTGCCAGTTTTTTTTGTTAACTCATTGGTGTAAAATTGATAATATCGAACAAGTATTGGAATCACACTTTTCGAAAACAACTTTTGCTTCCTTGAGCACAGTTTTTCGCTCTAACAATAATATGCATAATGCACTCAAATCGTATGACTCATATAAGCTTATTTAGGATAATATGATCTGATTTCGTATAATATCCATTTGAAATGTAAAACAAGAACTTCTTGGGTAGAAATTTATGAAAAAATTATCTTGAGGTTTGAGATTCAAGCAGTTGTTGATTGTAAATAAAATTTTTAATTTTTTGTATACAAACAAGATTTTTGCTTTAGATGAATGTCGGAATTTTTTTATAGTTTGATTTATAATCAATACATGGAAAAAATTGAGTAAATACTAAACCAGTAATATTGTATTATAAATTTAAGTGAGATTATATAACTATAATTATATATATACTAAATTTTATTGCAGTTGCAGTTTATTACAATAAACTAAAAAGTTTTTACATCTATTTAGAACATGTAAATTCAAATAAATATTATAATTTAGGAATTTGCTAACAACCAAAAAATACTTTTTAATAATATTGGATACAATAAATGTTTGTTGTTTACGTGGACAATGACAACACTGTAATTGTTAAAACATTTATGAAAATCATTAACATATTTAAGATTTTGATATAATTTAATAAATCCCATTGAAATAATTAGCAGAGTTCATAAAATACCAAGATTTGTATATCAAATTAGTAAGGCATCACAATATAAATATAAATAAATATTTACGAAATAAAAAAATATAATATTTACTTTAAATATTCATTGATAATAATAAATAACTTCAAAATTTCAAAAATTATCGTTTAAATTCGCCTAGTTTTTCTATGGGGCGTGGTTTAGGCTTTTTTCAAGAAAAAAAATTGAAATTTTTTTTTGAATAAATTTTTGTCCTCAGGTCGAAAAAATTATCGTTCAAATACGACGAGTTTTTAACCCTCTCCTCTAAAAAATGAGATTTACTGGTTCTGACCCCCTCTATAGCTTACGACCGGAGTGTAACTATGATAATAATGCTTAAATCTTAATTTTTAAAATAAATATTTTATCAAATATTTCGTACTTTTTACGTAAATATATATTTAAATATTATGAGATTTTAAATAAATATTTTGTAACTCCTTGGTAATCATAAATGAAATATATAAATAAAAATTATTATTTTAAAAAATAAATTTTTATCATTTAAATTAATACCAAAACAAATAAATAATTGATAAGACAAAAATTATTTTAAATATATTAAAATTGTAGTTGAATATCACTAGAAAAATTGCAAAAAAAAATTTTCGCTCATGACTTTTTATATATTAATTTATTTTTCGGTGATTATCATAACAGTAATTGTTTTGTAAATTTTACATAAAGTAAAAAATGAATTCAAATAAAATGATTTATATTTAATAATTCTAATTATAGGAACAAAATAAAAATTTATATATATAGTGAGGTGAAAAAACAATGCTAAAATTATATCCTTGAAATAATATAAATTATTTAAATAAATAATTTTTAAAAAAAGATTTATATTTATTATTTCTTGAGATTTAAATTTTTCGCGTTTACAATTTTATTCTTTAGATAAAAATTTCTAACAAGTTCTATTATAATGGAAAACAAATGTCAATGAATTGTCAAATAAAATAATTTTGATTAATGAACATATTTTAAAATATCGATTTTCCTAATTAAAATCTATTATTCTGAAATATAAGCTATTTGATAGATAAAACTTTAAAATATTTATTTCTAAAAAGGAAAAATCAATACCGGTCTAGAGACAGACAGACAGACAGACAGACAGACGGACGACAAAAATTTCAAAACCAATAGCTGACTTTTACAAAGTTATCTAAAAAGATAATTAAGAGTTAAAATATATAAGTGTGAGATTTTGAGTGAAAAATAGTATTTAACGAGATTGTAAATTATTATTTCATTAATCTTTGTTTTAAATCAAATTATTATTCATTTATTTTACGTTAATGTTTCTATTTTTGTTGCCAATTTCGAAATAAATACGCGTATTGTATAATAATAAATTGTTTACATTTATTTATTACTATTAAATAATTCTACATGAAATTCAACATTTCCGTTTATTTTTATTAATAAAGCCTTTAATGGTGTTTTGAAACGATATTTGGAATTACACTGAAGTTCAAAATGATGATACATAAGTGATTCACCAATTGATTTAACATCAAATAAAAATTTTTTATAAATTCCATCGTAAGCGTATCGTTGAATATAAATGGGAAATTTTATGCTACACTCTTGATTTGAAAGAATTTGTTTAATCTTTAGCCCATATTTTCCAATTTGAAAATAGAATGCAATTTCCGTTGCAATTTCATTTATAATACCACTACCACCTTCGTAGTTGTTGTATTTGTTTTGAAATTCTGTTCCCGCTTCATTTGCAATCGACTCCTTCGGAAAAATCAACTGAAATTCCCAATTCAATTTCTCCAGTTCTAATATTGAAATATCCATTGTTGGAGAAATACAAGAAGGAGGCGATTTTAAAACAAGAACAATGTATAGTTTACTAGACATATTTAGGTTTCAAAGCAGTAAAATTAGAATTTAATGTTTATACTTATCTCTTTTAATGTTAAAATCAAATATTTTTCAACAAATGAGAATTCACTATGAGCAAAAGGCTGTAATCCTAATATATGACTGTTATTTAGCGAATACTTTTATTGGTCGTTCTATGTAATTAACAATACTACGTTTATGTTTTGTAAATGTGTTAATATTTTTTATTATGTTTTGTTTAATGATAGCTTCATCTAATGAGATAAATCTCGTTATAACTATCGTTTCTTCATATCAGTTATTTGTAAACAGCAATTTTTTAACAGTATATAATGTTAACAATGTTTTGAAGAATTATATAAAATCAAGTCATTAATTTTCACGATTCAGTTTTTATAGACCGTATAGTATCATTTAAATTTTACTATTCAAACGAAATCGCAAATAGAATCGAGGGTTTAATTGTATAGTTTCTATACGTTACAACTATATAAATAAAAAATTTTAATCTCACCAATAAGTATATAATAATTAAAGAAATAAGTTAAACAATTACACACAAAGACAATAACCTATATATTGGATTGTTATTTACCACAGAAGTGAATTTGTCAGCTCATTTCTGGATCGATGTTTCTTTAAAAAGAAATTATAATTCGATCACTAATTCTTGATGGTACTAAAAAATGTTTTAATTCACATTGATAGAAAATTATTTTCAAATTAAAATAAAGAATTCAGCGCTCGCGCGATCGTCAATCCAATAATGGTTTGAATGAAATAAATTTATTGTGTTTTTGTTTAAAATATTTTATTATAATTTTACGAAAAAAAATACTTTTAGTTAGAAATATAATTTTATTTATTAATTAAACCCCAGTAATAATAATAATAATAATATAGATTTATTTTATTTCAAAATATTTATGAGTTATTTTTGGATATATTATACTAGTGTTTATGTTTTGTCTGTTTTGTATCATTAATGATGTCATTATTATTATTCAAACATATTAAAATTTTTTCTTTCAACAACAATAGAAAACAAATAATATTTATGAAAATATAATGAGTTGTTGTCAATTGTTAAAATTTTTTTCAACTGTTAAAAACAACAGAAAAGTTTAGTTCTTTATAATTTATAGCAGTAAAAATATTATTTGAAACTTGCTAAACTTGTATTATTTTGGACTACAAGCTCGTTCAAAAAAGTCATTTCTGCTTTTCTAGCTGTATAATTTGCACTCAGTTATTTTATTTTTATAATATGAAAAGATTTTACTTCTTTTTTAAGAATATATTTTCAAAAACAATTTTTAAGAATTTTTAAAATAATTTTTAATCATTATTTAAAAACAAGAAGATATTTATAAATTATGTAACTAAATCTTAATATTTTCAAACTATATTATCCATCTCATCTAAAACAACCCTAAAAGTTAATTTTATAAATGAATTTATAAATTTTAAAATTAATATTTAAGTAGACATTATTAAATAGAACAGAAAAGAATGATAAATATGTGATAATGTTTCAATGACTTTTATTAATTAATATAATAAGTTTTATTTTTTATAACCGAAATTTCACAGCGTATATTAAAATTTTTCGTAACATGTCTTGTTACCTCAACTAAAACTGACCAACAAAATTTGAGTGAAATTATTACATATCAAAAAATTTTTTATCAAACATAAATACTAATGAGTTTATTGTAATATTTTTTTGACACAAATCATTACCAAATCTATCAAAACTATCTCTGTTATATAATTTTATTTTGAGTTTGAATATAATTGTTGTCAAATTAATCAATAACTGAAACATATAATAACATCAATAATAACAACATGAAAAATCAATAACGCGAACACGTAATAACATCCATATTGTATTTACATATCACTAAAACAACACATATAAACTTTCCATACATTTACACCATCTTTTGAATAAACTATTATCTAATTATATTTAAACATTTTTATTTCAAACTTTTTGTTTTAAAAAATAATTATTATACATTGTTATAAAATTTGTCAAAACAAATATCAACTATTATTTTTTAAAATTATTTAAATTAAAATTAGTAAATGACAACTATTTTTCAAAACTATAAAGTTTTTCATATTTTCTATATTTTTCATAAAAGTTATTAAATTTAATACAAAATTTACTTTATTAATATAGATCACAATACACAGTAATTGTGTTAAAAATAATTAAATATTTTTAAATTCACATTCATTAAAATATTAATAAATCCTTATATTTTCAAATGACTTTAATGAATCATTTTTTCCAAACATTAATGAAGTCTTTGAAAATATTAGATTAGTTAATTTCAAATTCACGATCTATGATACTCTTGTTATCATCGCATGACAAAGTTAATTCGAAGATATTCAAGATTTTGTCAAATGTTTGATTATCGGAAAATGTAACCTAAAATAAATTGTTACATTAATTAACAATAACAATTGCTTAAAATAATAAGCAAATTTTAATATTTTTTAAAACTTATTATATTATTTCACTTGGTAATCCAATGATTTTAAATAGTGTTGTTTTGATTTTTAAAATTCAAAAGGAAACTCAAAATATAAAGTTTAACTAAACTCAAAATGCAATCAATTTAAAAAACCTTCTGAAAAAACAATCAAAATACAATTAAAATAAAAAAAATATCGAAAAATCAATATCAAATTACGAAATCAAACTAGTAATTTTAATAAGAATCAAAATGAATATAAAAATAAAATAGAAAAATTAAAAGCGAATTAATTTTAAATAATATTGTATGGTTATTAAATTTGGTATTTTGATTTTTACGAAATTAATCATTTCGATAGTATTTTAATTGAATTTTGATTTTGATTTCGATAAAAATTTTTAAATGGTATTTTGTTTTTATTATTATAATAAAACTTATTTTAAGTGTATTACCATTTTTTTAATCTTAAATTCTTTTTTGATTGTTTAAAGCGAAATAATACTAGTTTCAATAACTGTTTGTTCTCTTAACATGGACCGCAAATATAGAATTTTAAATATTTCACATCACTTTTCTGCTATTCATTTAACCTAATCTATGTGCTAAAATGTAGTGTTATTTTGATTTTTGAAAATTAAAATGAAAATATAATCAATATTAAAATAATACTTCTAAACACAATCATAATGTTTATAAAAATGTAATAAATAATCAAAATTCAATTTAAATAAAATATTCTAAAAATATCCAAACAAAATAAAAATATGAAATAAAAATTAAATTTTTGATAAAAATCAAAATCAATTTACACTCAAACTTAAAATATTAACCAAAGATAAAATCAAATACAATTAAAATTAAGATTTGTCCTAAATCAAAATCAAAATAAAATTGAAATTAAGAATTCTAAAGCGAGGCAACATTGCTTTTAGGACTATAAAATTGTCTAAGAAAAAAATGATAATATCTAAAATTTAATTAGAACTGTTGATGATATCTTAAAATAGAATTGATTTTCTAACTATTATGAATAGAGTAGCCGAGATGTCTGGTGCCGCTAGTTAATATCTAAGAATTAATTTTTCAACGGTTTAACGATAATATTTATTTGTTCTCAATAAAAATTTTATGTTTTTTACAATTCTTTGTATATAATTACTGTTATGGTATTATTTTATCAATAGTTCTATAATAATATCTTAAATGAGATGTCTGAATGCTGGACTTTATTAATTCAATATTATATAATAAATTATATAAATAAAATCTTTGATAAAGATTTTTAAGTCTTAAAGATTTTTATTAATCAATTATTGCGAAAATACTTATATTAACTTAGTATTTAAAAATTTTAGCTAAACATTTATATTTGATGTTCAGAAGATTTTTTTCAAGTTTTCTAAATTTTTAACAGTATTAGCAAAAAAAGTATATATATAGTTTTTTATATAAAATAAAATTTAAAAACTTCAGTCAATCAGTTATTGTTACATCTGTATTACTTGCCGCTGAAATTATTGGAAAGAAAGGAGAAAAGAATTAAATTGTTTAGTACAAATACATTTACATATATTCAAACTCCAATACAACGTGAAAAACAAATCTTTATTGTAAATGGTAACAAGGAAAAATTTAAAGCTGTTGTGTTTGAAATTTTATTCTTAGCTAATAATTTCCATTAATTCTATAATTATATTCAATACATTAAAAAATCATAATATATTAATTGTTTTATAAAAATGTATTTATATTCAAGTTAACAAAAATTATTATTTACATGTCAATTTAAAAAAATTCTATAATTTAATCATAAAACTATAAACATTTAAGGGTTAAAAATTTAAAAAATATTATATTTTTAAATTATAATTAATTAGTAATCTTATACGTTTAAAAACATAACTTATAAATTAAGAAACTTAAATTTAAAAAAAAATTTTGAAATAGTTTTTTCAACTTTTTCAATGTTTTAAAAATAAAATATATAATGAAAAATGATTCAAATTTTTAAATATAAGCATGTAATTGTTTTAAACGTGTTTAATGAATAAAATATATTCTATTTTTTCAATATTTTATCAATATTTATCTTAAGTTGGATTATTTTGCGACACAGTTTGATTTCGCCATTTTTGATTATTATTTCTTTTTTACTGATTTCGTCAATAAGTTTCATAATTGAAAATAACAATGCATCTTCCATTCTTTTAAAATGAAAAAAATTCTTTCTAATATAATATTAAATAATTTTCTAAATAAAAATTAAAATTTATAAGATATAAAAATAAATAATACAACAAATATTAAATTATATTATTTGATTGCGATTAAAATAACAATTTTTTAAAATTGTACAGATTACTACATTATGTTTATCGCAAGTTATTTTAAAAAATAATTATTTAACAAAATTTTTATTATATTCTATGTATAATATAAGAACAGAAAAGTAATATCTAAATTTAACATAACAAAAAATCTACTTAAAATTAAAAGAATTTACATTTGATTTATAATAAAATTTGTAATATTAGGGATACTGTGTACATGTTTAAAATAATTTAATTAATACTAAAATAGTGAAAACACCGGTAAATAAATACAATTTTAAGTATACATCTCCATTTGGGTCGATTTATTTCCCAATCGAATAATATATTTTTGATTGAATTAGAGATTTTATTTTTTATACATTTAAACTAGTTGTTTTATATTATTTTATTAACTTCTTTACAAAATAATATGAATATATTTATATATAACTTTTTTTTCTATTTCTGTGCATCATTAAAAAATCATGAAAAAATTTACCTATTACAAATATGACGATATTAAATTTAATTCTTTAATCAAATTGATTGATTCCTCTAGCTTCATATTTTATTATTTCCTAAACAGGTAAAGAGCTAACATTTACGCTTTAATTATACCTAAAGGTAGTTTAATAATAAAAACTTGTAAAACAATTTAAATAAAATTAAAATTTATTAATTAAATATTATAATGTAAATATTTAATTCTACAAACCTTAAAACTTACAAATTATATATAAAACTAACAAACTAATTGTAAAACTGAATAGAAACTAGTCAAAAAATGATTTATAAGCAATATAAATTATTCAATGGAATAAGTAACAATAATTGTAAACTAGATATCAAAAAATTTTATAAAATTTTAAAATGTTTAAACAAATGGAAATGTTTGTTAAAAGAATTTTTTTAACTTTTAATAAAAATAAGTTTTTTTAGTTAACTTTTAATGTATTTATTTAAATAATATCTTGTGTAGGTTTCAACTTTTTATATAGTCAGTATTAATATTTGAGCAATGATATAAAGAGATATAGTAATTTAAAAAATTTAATTGAATCTTATTAATTTTTGCAATTTACTAGCTAAAACGATATTTTAAAATTTATTATTTAAAATAAATTATCTATATTTTATTTCAAAAAAACGTCAATTAAAATAATTATTTGTAATTTACATTTTTAAATTTTGTATGAACATTCAATCAATTTTTTTAAGTTTTCTTAAAGAAAAAATTAAATTAATGTTATTTTTAAAAAGTTCTTTTCAATGTATTTTTGCATTTATTTAAAATTTATTAATTTATACGTTTTAATCTATTAATGTTATTTTAAATTAAAGTTTTTTTAATTTTAATGTTTTGAACTTTAGTGGAATATATTATAAATACAATAATTTAAATCTTAATATAAAAGTCTAAGTTTATTTTATAAATTAAATTATTCTATTATTTAAATATATTAACTATTAAAAATTATTTGTATATATTTTATAATTAATTATTAAATTAATAATGCAAAAAACAATTCTTTTATCAATTAATAATTTACTCTAATAAAAATAATTTTTTCAATTTAACTCATGATAGATATTATTTCAAATTTATGTTACTAAAAAAATCGTAAATTTATTTAATTTGCTTAAAGAAACGAATTTTTTAAATTATATTTTTGATTTTATTTAATTTACTGAATATATCCTTGAGTTTAATTAATTTACTAAACAAATACTCCAGTTTATTTATTTTACTAAATATAATCTTGAGATTATTTAATTTTCCTGCAAAAACTTAATTTTTTATTTTTTAAGATTTTTAAAGAAATCTTTAATTTAAATTTGCTAAAATTTCTTGAATTTATTTAAATAAATTCTTCAATTATTTAATTTATTAAAAATTACTTGAGTTTTTAAAATTTTATTATAAATTCTTTAAATTATTTTATATTCAAATAACTAATTCTACAATAGAAAACTTTTATTGCATTGTAATATATATTATATTGACTGATTTACATTATAAAATATATTTATATTTTCAAAAATTTAGTCAATAAATAAAAAAATATTATTTTTAAAACTTATCAGACAAACCGATATTTAATTTATTTGAAAAAAAATACTTGTTAGATATATTAATTCTTTATAAAAAGATTTAAATCTAATATTTATTGTTAGTGATGAAAGTTTGAGCTGATGGATCTGAGCTAGCTTAAGCTTGAGTTGAAATTCAGCTCGTGTTTTTAAAGTTTTATCAACTCAGCTCACATATATACAGCTCCAGTTCAGCTCAGCTCTCAGCTCAAGCTCGGTATATCGAGCTGTTTGAGCTGATTTTTGAATGTTGTTTATATTATTTTTCAATTCCTATTGCAATATGCATATAAAATATTATTCAAAATTCAAAATAGATTGATAAATGAAATTATTCATTTAATATTGTGATAATGAGTAATTATAATATTATTGTAATGTTTAGATAAAATATTATAAAAGTATAATACAAAATTTCATAAAAAAATACAATTATAATGAGAAATTTCAGCTCAATAGCTCAGCTCAGCTTCGACAATATCAAGCTCAGCTCAAATTTATTTGGAGCTGGAAATAATTAAGCTCAGCTTTGAAAATTTTTGAATAGCTCAGCTCAGCTCGCAGCTCAGCTAAAGCTCGGGATTTTGAGCTGACTTTCATCACTATTTATTGTGATTTAAACTTTTTATTTTCTAAGTTTAAATTTATTCAAAAGCTAAAAATTTATTATTTGTATGTCTATTAATTCAAAAAGTTGATAAAGGAATAAATAATATTTTTATTAGTGAAAATTATTTTCAATAAAGAAATTTCTAAATATTATTTCAAGTGATCGAAACTTACTTTTACTAGATTCAAAAATAGTCAATAGCTATATATATTAATAACTAACTCTATCAAAACCGATATTAAATATTTAAAATAATAATTTATTTGTTAGAAAAAATATTTTCTGTCGAGTTTTGTGATGTATGTACTGTTATATGTGGGTAAAATTCACCGCGGGTTGCAGTGGTTTTTTCTAGTATAAATAAAATTTATTTAGGCAAAAATAAAATTAATATTTAAATATACAAAAAATTTGAATGTAAATGTGACTTAAAATAAAGCGAGCTTATTAAGGAAATTCAATATCTTCATATTCAATGTTGTAATTTTTTAAATAAAATTAGTTTTAACACTTAAGCAGAACGGGATAAATATCGAACCAAACTCACTTTTTGCCCTCATACTTTTTAATCTTAAATGTGATCTTATTGGGGTTAGAGATATGTCTCAATTAATTATTTCTTAGTAATTCAATGTTTTTTGTTTCTTAGTAAATTAAAACAAATTTTTAACCCTAAAGTAAGTACGGGGAAATCAATTACCCCATAATACCTTTAATAGATGTCGATAATTTTCAAAGTGATTTACCTTTTTGAGTTAGCATTTTCTGAATAACACTAAGAGTATAAGTGTAGGGGTGGAGCGCATAACATCTGACATGCAAAGCGCAGTGGAAGACAGCAAAATATTATTATCCTAAAATATTTTATTTGTTATTTTTTCCGATGTTCTGCTGAAGTGTTAAATATTTTACGATTATTTTAAAGTTAATTATATATTATTAATTTATAGCAAAAAATTCATTTAATTATTCTTTAGAGAAGGATTATTATAATGATAACTTACATATAGAAATATTATTATAAATATTTATAACTTAAATTTTAAAATGAAATTGAAATTGTTAATTGAAATCGAAAATTAAATATAATGGAATTATTAAACAATTTGGAATTGAATTAGTATTAAGGGAAAATTAATACAATAATATTTTTAGAAATTTTCTTTGATTCTAAGAAAAAAAAGTTTTTTATCTAATATTTAAATTATATTATATTAAAACAAATTTTTAAAAAATTTAAAAAGTGTAGTTGCATTGTCAATTAAATATTTTAAAACTGTAATTGATGATTTAAATGTTATTAAATACATTTTAAATATTTTTTTAAATTATATATATATATATATATTGAAAATAAATTTAAAAAACATTAAAAACATCTTATACTGTTAAATATTAAAGAATAATTAAATCTAATTATATATAAAATGCATCAAAAATTTTCAGTGATTATTATACAGTTGAGACATATTGTTTGCAAATTAATTGTTATAACAAAAGCTTGTCCTAAATTTTACATTTTGTTTATTTAAATAATTCGCACACAGATAATTAATTATTTGTCTTAATTCCTATTTAAATTTTTTTGTTAAATTTTTTAATATTTTATGCTTCTGTTTATATAAAATGTATAAAATTATCTTATTTATTCGTCAGTTAAATAAACAAGATTCTAATATAAAATAACATGATAATATTATTAGTAAATTATTTTTATTATCAGATTTAATGAAAAATTATTTATAAAAATTTATTAAAACTATTTATTTTATACTTATTCTTAATTTTTGCCATTAATTTTATACTCTCTACTATTAAAATTTAAGAAATATATTTAAAAAATTTAGCAAACAACTAATAAAACGTACTTCATATCCTAATATAGACTTCAAGTTTTATGTGAACTTTATCTCACCTTTAAATGGAAAGAAAGTAAATCCTTTAACTCCAATAATTTTAATTTTAAGTACACGAAATTTTAATTCACTTTTCTGTTGTAAGAATCATTTACAATCTATAGAATAAAATCTCACATCTCGTGTTTTTATTTGTTTTAAATTATATATAACTCGCAAAGCAATAACCTATATATATCATTATAACATCTAAACAGACAAAATCAATTTTATTATTAACTTAATAAATTAAAGAATTTAATTCATTTTTTGTGGTTTGAAAAAATCGATAATGATTTTCTATGTGTTTAATCATTGAAATATAATTATATTCTGTCTGAAAGTGGCAGTCAAACTGACATTCAAATAACTCTTTGTTGTGCAGAACAAATTTATTGAAAAAGTAGCTAATATCAATAATAATTCCACCAGTTTCGTCATAAATATGATTAGAATGTAAAGCTAACTTATGGAAATTAAGCAGTGATGGGGTGGCAAAAGATTCAGTAGCGCAATTAATGTCATTACATTTGTATAAGTTTGACTTGAAATGATCAGTATTAATGTGTTCATTAATATCATTATTACTTAATGTTTTGAAGCTACAGTCATTCCAAATGCATTCATAGAAAAAATTTTGATAAGAATATGTTACAATATAATAATGCGCAGTGTTGTGTGACATCCAATCTAATTTTCTAGTAAATCGCTCGAAACAGTTAATGTGATTGCATTTGAATGGCTTATTGATGAAGTGTTCGCCCAAATGTGACAATACTTGTGCCGTATTTTCAGTATAAAACTGACATTTCGGCCAAACGCACTCAAATAACCATACACTTGTGTTTACATTCTGTCGTTTCTTAAAGTAATATAAATCATTATTAAAAGGGTTCAGGTTTTTGTGAATTATTTCGTGACATGTCAATAAAAACAAGTTTTCAAACTTTGCTACACATTTTGGAAAAATGCACTTAAATTCTGTTGACACTAAAATATTATTTGAATTCAAATTGTCATTAATTATTATTATATCTTCTTGAGTTTTTAATTCAGGTTTATCAGTTAATTGCAAACAATTATTGTTTTTAAATTTCAATACATCGTTATAATTTTCTTCCATTTCCGGATTTTGATGAAGTTTTTTGTGCAATCGTAACTATTGTTATTCACTTAAGATTGCTTTAAATATAACTGTTAGAAAAAATGTGTTTCATGCATATTAAAACTTTTATTAACTAAACTTAATTAACAGCCTAAATATATTCCACTTCTATGGCATCAATATAACTGGTGATGAAGATTTAAAAGAAACATTTCACAGACATACTTTACATGTTTTATACTTTTATCCTATTTACGTAATTTAAAAGCATAAATGATTTTTTACTTGTTTTCAAAACGATTTATCTTTCAATTTTGTTTGATGAAAAATCAAGTTGAACATGAAAACCATAATAATTGTTAGCTCTCGTATTGTTTCTTAATTGTCAAAGGAACTATTTTATGATATATTCTTAAAATATTTTAAATAAAGTATTTAAAATTATAAATAATAAAAATTACCTATTAATATATACATAAGAAAAATTTTTAAATAAAATTAATATAAAATTATTTAACAAACAATCAGTAATTTAAATAACAAATAAAATATATATAAAAGTATTTCTTATTTATTATTGTAAATTTTTTATCAATTAATATCTAGAGTATAAAATTTTTATTTTTATTAAACAATTCTATAAATCATATGATAAATATAAAAAATATAATTTTTTTTCTATTAAGTATATAATCAAACTATGCTTAAACTAATTTTTGGAAAATATATAATTAAAACTAATCTAATTTATAAATTTATTTATACTATTATACTTTTGTTTAATATTGATATATTGTCTATCAAAATCTAAATATATTTATTGTTCTTTAAATGTAAAATTATTAATAGTCTTTGAATGTTTTTAATACTACTTTTTTCATCATATTTTTTAAATACTGATTTTGTATACAAACTTTGTTCAATGGCATATGAGTTTAATTATGAACTTTGTTTATTACTATCTTGACGTCGGGTACCTAGTCTAATTATAATTGTTATAACTTTAAAAGTGGAATAAAAATTTCCGATCAATTGAAATCAATAAGAAAAATAGAATTTTTTAATTAATATTTCCATTAATCAAATTTTGTTTAATAATATATTGACGTCGGTTTCCCAGTGAATTTGTAATTATGATAATCTTATATTTTAAGATTGGAATTAGAAAAGTGGAAAAAAAATTTCCGATAAATTGAAAATAATAAGAAAAATTGAATTTTTTAAATAAAGTTTACAATAATCAAATTTTATTTATTACAATATTCATGTCGGTTTCTTATAGAAATTGTAATTGTTATAATCTTATATCTAAAAAAATATTCAAAAAGTGGAAAAACGAATTTTTAAAATGATATTCCCATTAATAAAATTTTGTTTACTACAATTTTCTCGTCGGTTTCCAAGTAAACTTTTAATTGTTATTATCTTATTATTAATGAATAGAATTCGAAAAGTATGAAAGAAATTTCCGATCAATTGAATTCAATAAGAAAATCGAATTTTTAAAATGATATTCCCAATAATAAATTTTTATTTATTACAATCTTCTCGTCGGTTTCCCAGTAA